>JABUQX010115002.1:0-2500 GCA_015478945.1 Trachelipus rathkii
AAGTAAATTCAAGTTGCTGATAATGATGGTGGTCAATGCGTGGAATATATTTTACAATCACACAATGACAACTACACAAGTAGTAAATATAACGACTTCAAACCATAGTAAAATTTACCACTTCTCTTTCTACTACTAGTTAAAGTAGAAAAAAGTAGTTAAAATTAAGTTGTCATTTATACAACTGAACAAAAGTTCATTTTACTACCACACAAAAAGTAATTTTAACTAATACATGTAGTAGTTTTCATTCTACTATCCAAAAGTAGTAAAGATTACTTTTTAGGTGTACTTTACTAAAAAAGTATTTTAACACTACCAAGTAGTAGTTTTTCATTTCTACTATGCCTAAACAGTAAGTAAACTTAAATTTTTTAGACGTTGGAGCTCACACGCGGAACCCGAAAGGTAGTAGAAAAGACTCAAAAAGTTGTAATTTTTAATTAAACTTTTCTGTATATATATATATATATAATCTATATATATATTATTATAAATTATATAATATATATAATTATATATATTATATATATATATATATATATATATATATAATAACTATATATATATAATATATATATATATATATATAAATATATAGTAATATATAATATAATATTATATATATATATATATATATATTATATATATATATATATTATATTATTATATATATATATATATATATATATATATATTTATATATATATATATATATATTATATATATACTATATATATATATATATATATCCCCGAAAAAATTATGGTTACAACCCTGTATATTAAGCTGGGTTGAAAACATACAAAAGTTGTAGTGCAGATTTGAAACAACTTTATTTTGGTGCTCACTTCAGATACAAACTGAAATGTGTTAAAAGTAAGTTCTTCAAGATTTGTTTTCATACCCCAACTTTACCTTGAATCTTTTTATTTAAAAGCAAAAATATATATATAGCCAGATATACAGTATAGCTTAAATATCCTTACATTCTTACATGCTAAACAACCTGCATAGTACAAAATCTCATAGAAAATCAGATTTTGTCTGTACTGAAGGTATTTCGATTCGAGAATGTTTGGTTTGTAGTATTGCACCATGTCGAGAAGTATGACCAACGACCCTACTAGAAACAGCGGAAACATCTTTGACATTTCTTTCAACATCGACCGAATGACACGGATACTTTGGTAGGAGAATTTGTTGATTACTAACCAAAATATCATCACTAATATCATCAAGAAGAGGTGGGGGGGGGGTGATAGGAGTACTCCCCCAGTCTATCAGTTCCATGTAGGAAGTGGCGTTGAGATTGACGTTTAGCTGCCTTTTATCAAAGCAGCGAACTTGCACATTGGTGGAGGAAATTTTCTTTCTTGCTTGAAGAATTTGTTGACATGAAAATCTTCTTATTGTTTCCCGTTCATCTGCAACACCAGCTAGCAACAAGTTTTCTGGATGACAAAAATAGGAGTTGTTTAGGAGCACTGGAGAAATGATGTTCTGATCCTCAGGAGAAAGTTTTTGATACTGTGATACCATAAAGTGAAAATTCTTTGCACCATCTTGACAGAAGGGATGGGAGCGGATATAGAACCATATGGGGGCATAGAAGTTCAGTACGAATCGTACCAAACGCCTCAGATCATCAGATGCGGATTCTGTTGAAACGTACAATCGAAGCAGTCTGTTAGCTTTAGTTAGCCACCTTGCATGGCTTAAGGCACCCGGCTGTGCAGTTTTCAAATACCGCATATTATTATGATCTGCATTTTGTACCCCTTGCTGAATTAATAAACAGATTTTTAGTAAATACAGCTGGTCAGAACTTAGATCTTTCGTAACTGTTTCAGGAACATCAACTACAGAGCCTGGAATTGGTTGAAAATTAATGATGGGTTTGGTCTGAGGATCAAATGAGAGCAGTTTGGTTATAGGTCCTTCATGTGACGATGGGCCAGTTGTCTTCCCATCAACAACACTAAATAACTTCCTGAGTGGCAGTTCATTAAAATGCAACATGCATATGAGCCATTGAAGTGGTCTTTTAAGATGTAACTCCAACAGTGTGATTATTCCATTCTTGTTACCCGTATTCACAGGAGTTCCATCGCAAATCACTGCTCTTAAAGTCTCTGTAGATCTTGTTCGTTCAATAATACCCAGAATTTCATTAAATACATCTCGAGATCTTCCTGAGTTAGGACTAACGTGATCGATGTAACATGCATCTGGAAATGACACTAGCACGTAATGTTCTTCTCTAACTTTTCTACGCACACCTCCAGTATCGACAAGTGTTTCATCTATTTTTCCATCGAAACCAATGCAGACCATACCTCTGTGTTGCAGCAAATGCTCCTCTGACTGTTTGTCTCTCCAGTATTTTCTTTGGCGTTGTAACTTACTTGGATCAACAACGTTTTTTGGTGACAGAAGTCCGAGGTCCTTGAGGGCAGCATTAACTATGAGACATGCATCTCTATTGCTCACATTTGTC
>JABUQX010115002.1:10000-14638 GCA_015478945.1 Trachelipus rathkii
CTAAAATACTAGGAATAACAATCGATGAAAAGCTAACATTTAACACTAGAATGGTGACATGGGGTCTTTTGTAACCCACACATCTGCTCATTTTTACTTTCCCATTCATAACTTTTAAGGGGTTTGGGTAATGACTCCACGAATATAATGCTTTTCAGTCTGCTACGAGCAGTCGAAGTGTGCGGGAGGACATCTTCAACTCTTAAGGTTTTTTAGTAAATTTGATTTAGTGTGTGATGTGAAAATTGGTTGATGTTATCGAGTACCAAAGTTGCCAGTTATTTCCATGATGTAATATAATATATATATATATATATATATATATATATATATATATATATATATATATATATGCTATAACTATATATAATAATAATAATATAATAATATATCAATAATAATAATATAATAATAATAATATGTAATAATAATATATAACAATAATAATAATAATATATACTGTAATAATAATAATACTAATAACTTCAATATATGTATTTAACAATATTCAGCTGTAATATTAATATGCATAATAATAATAATAATAATAATATATGTATATATATATATAACATAACCAATATCATAAATGTATGTAATAATAATAATATACATGCACATAATAATAGCCCAATAATAGCCAGCCAATAACCTTCTCATATATATACCTGCGCCATGTAATATATGTTCTGCCTTTCTCTTAGGCGCTTGCTCCGTGTGGGGATAATTACTGTCAGTTTATGATGGCTGTCACGGGTTCCTCCTCTTCCCATTACCGATCCGATGTTTCACTCCACCTGATCCAGCATTCATCCCCCTCTTCGCCACAACCGCCGCCACTCCATCCCTTCCATCTTTTCCTTGGTCGTCCCGCCAGTCTTCTACCTGCAGGCTGCCATGCATAAAATCTGGCTGGGTATCTATCTTCATCCATCAACTACAGTGGCTATTCATACCATCTCAGTTTTTGTCTCTCGATCAGATCCCTCCACGCACCATTTAACTCTCTCTTCCATCTCAGTATTGCTTCACGCTACTCTCTCTTCTGGTCACCCCACGCTATCAACCTCAACACCCTCATCTCCTCCGCCACGATCTTACTCCTTGTTCTGGTTGTAAGTGTCCACGACCGACCCGAACAAAAGTACCGGTCTCAGAATCGTGGTATAAATAAGTGATAACCTGTCTCGTCACATGTCTGTTTCTCAGCAAAGGATACAACTGACCAAACTCCTCTAGAGTATTTCATTATTCTTTCCTCTATTTCACCCTCCATCATTCCACTGCTGGTTTACCGTAACTCCCAAATACTTAAAGTTCTCGCATCTTTTATTCTTTCCCCACCGATCTCTATGTTTAAGTTCTCTCCTTCCCTAGCTATCTTCACATATCCCTTCAGTCTTTCTCATATTCATCTTCAATCCCCTCCGTCGCAGCACCTCCTCCCATCTGATCAGTACTCTCTGTACGTCTCCCTGTCTCTTACAACCAGAGCAATATCGTCCACATATGCCATTAGCTTAATCTCCTCTACTCTCTTTGATCTTCTAGCATACACTTGTCCATATACAGGATGAACAACAATGGTGACAACACTCCTCCCTGTCTAACACCTGTCTTCACTCCAAACTACTGTCCTATCCCATACGCTGTCCTGACAGCACTTTCACTTACTGTGTAAAGTCCCCTTATCACTCTAATCAACTTGGGTTCTATCTGGTAATTACGATCCTCGAGTGTCTCCCAAAGTTTTACCTTATATACTGTCAAATGCCTTCTCTAAATCCACAAAGGCCATATACATTTCCTTATCCCACTCCCAGCTCTTCTCTATCATCATCTTCAGAGAAAATATCAGATCCGCGGTTTACCTCGTCCGGGCCTGAATCCATACTGTGCTTCATTCAGCTTGTCTTCGATTCCCGTCCTGAGCCTTTTCTCCAATATCCTTTCATATAACTTCATGACATGCGGCAGCAACGATATGCCCCTATAATTGGAACAGTCGCCCCTATCTCCCTTTTTGAACACCGGGCATACTATCGCCTTGCCCCACTCCGCAGGTACTCTCTCCACTCTCCAGAAATCATTAAACATCTTCAACATCCAACGCATAACCTCCTCACATCGCATAATCTCCACCGGCAGCCCATCACATCCTGGACTCTTCCCATTGCCATCTCCAACTCTTCCATTGTTATCGCACCCTCATCCACGTTTATTCGGAGCTGTTCCTCTCTGCGTTCCGGAAGGTTATCTTCTCCTTCCTCCTGATTATATAACTCTGAAAATTACTCTCCCCACCTGTCACTGATCTCATCAGGGTCAACCTACCCGCCTTATCCTTTACTGAGTGTGCAACAGTCGACTCTTGTCCTCGTCGTAGGTTTTTTGCCATGCTATATATTAATTTCTTAGTTCCACCCATATCCTGTCTCTGGTTATTTCGCAGATCTCTCCCACGCTTGCTCCAAATCGCTACTCCCAGCATGGTCTCAGCCATAGTTTCTATCTTCCACATATTCCGCTCTTGTCTCAGGGATCTTCTTTTCATCCACGCTCTAAACTTTTTATTTTTCCTTTACTGCACGTGCAACTTCATCCGTCCACCACGCAGTCTTTTTCTTTCTGGAGCCCGTTCTTTTTATCCTATTATCTCATCTTATCATTTTTGTTTAAATACTCCCACTCTCCTTCTACATCTACAACATTTCTCTTCTTCCTCTGAGCATAATATCACACAGTTCTCTCTACAAAAACCCTTTTCAAAGCTGCCTCCTTTAATCTCTCCTGCTATCCTCTCTCTCGTTACCATCACCGTTGGTAACGGGGTTTTGCAATTTAATATCCCCACCACCAGACGATGGTCCGAATCAAGCGACACTGATGGTATATTTTTCACGTCTCTTACCACCTTTCTGTTGTTAATTAGTATAAGGTCAATCATCGACTTATCCGTGTAATCCTCAACAATACTATTCCACCTGTACCAGGTCCATTTATGCGTCCTATGCGCAAAGTATGTATTCATCACTGCCAACCTATTTGCTTACCATAAATCAACAACCTCTCCCCCTCCCGCGTTTCTTTCTCTATTCAAACGCCCTGTGCTGTCTCATTTTCTTCTCTCTTCTATGTAGCATTCAAGTCCCCATGACAATTTTCACTTCAGTATTCATTCCGTCATACACATTTTACCGGCTGTTCATAAAAACATTCTTCAGGAGATATTCCTTGTGGTGCATAAACTTGTATTATGCCCACACGTCTCCTTTTCAACCTCAGTGCTATAGCAATTATTCTTTTATTTTGAAAACTATGTCCTCTACTCTATCTGCCAAATCCGGGGTCAGGAACAATGCCACCCCATACTTTCTCTCCTCATTTCTCCCTTTGTATATCAGTTGGTAATCATCATGTATTCTCCTCCTCCTCACCATAAATCCTCGTGTCGCAGACACCAAGAACATCCAGTGTCCTCTCCTTCATCATACCCACAACCTCCTCCTCCTTTCCCTCCATTGTACTAGCATTAATAGTTCCTATACGGAACTTATCCTTGTGTAGTCGAGTTCGTAGTCCATTTTCATGCCTGGTCAACAACCGAAAAGATCCGTCCTGGTTCCGAGGCATCACAAGCGCGTCCTGAGCCACAACAATCCACCGCCGGCTGGCTAGGCCTGTCGCGGCTTCTTTTTCTGGACTGGTATTTAGTCTCTTCCCGGACATGTATAGCCCCCCAATTGGGTTACAGAGCTCTCTCCACAGTCTCCAGGCACATGTTTGGTCAAATTAAGCCACAGCACCACAGGGAGTAGCACGTACATTATCGCGGTGATGGACTTCCATGATCAGCAAGTGGTATATATATATGCTTAATAACAACATAGGTAATATATATATATATATATATATATATATATATATATATATATATATATATATATACCCATATAACACAGATGCATATAATATAATATATATAACATATATAACTGCTATATATATATATATATATATATATACTATATATAGTATATATATATAATAAATTATGACAAGCATTATGGTGCTGGATGGGTTTCAATATTGAATAGGATTCGGGCTTTGTGAGATGTGGCATCGCTTCTACGGGTATAACATGCAGCGACTAACTGGATTGCGATTGTTTGCCGCTGGACATATGGAAAACTGAAAATTGGAAAACTTTAAAATTGGAAAACTTGAAACCGGAAAATAATGAAAAAAAAAAAATTTTTCTCGGAAAAACAAAATATATATATATATATATATATATATATATATATATATATATATATATATATATATATATATATATATATATATACTCTATATATCTCCTCATACTATATATATATATATATATATATATATATAATATATATATATATATATATATATATATATATATATATTTTTATCAGTGTTCAGTTGAACCGTTTTCGCATTTATCGTGAAACGCTTTCGTTTTCGTGCGCCGCTTCAATATATATATATATATATATATATATATATATATATATATATATATATATATATTTAATCTTGTGAAGTGTGGACGTGTTTCAAATGTGCTCCTTATTGAAAGTTAATCTTTATTTTATCTATCGTTATTGT
>JABUQX010115003.1:0-20427 GCA_015478945.1 Trachelipus rathkii
AAAGGCAATGATAATATTTCTCTAGATTTAGTGCAACATAATGATATAACCAATATTTCATGTGCTCTACCGATAAAGTATATGATATAATTATAATTAATAATATTATACACTAAGTTATCCCCCTATACTCTCTACATATTATTTATATATAGCCTATAAATATTTTAATTGGTATTTATTATATATATATATATTATCATCTATATAGAGTGCACGAATAAGATTAGATTATCATTTGATAAATATATCTAGATTAGATAGATAGATAGAGAGAGGTAGATAGATACAAACTAAGATATAGGAATATATATATATATAGGAATTATATACATATATATAAAATTAAATTATAAATATTAATATAATTTCATTTACTCACCTTATATTATATTGTTCATACTTATATACATTTCTATATATTTAATGAATAATATATATATCTGATCCACATATCTAATATTTATAAAATATATAAAATAATATAAATATAAAATAAGATGTCCCTACCTACTATTTATAATCAGCTAGATCTAAGATATACTCTGAGGTATATTATATATAATATATATATATATTATATATATATATATATTATATATAATATAATTTATATGAAGAAGAGAGAGAGAGATGAACGAAGATGTGATCGAGAGGTTTAATGAAAGTATGATAGTAAGTGTTTCAGAGAATTAAAGAGTATGATGCTAGCACCGAAGAAAGTAAAGAATGAAAGAATGAGAGAGGAAAGAGTATATAGAAGAAAGAATTAATCTTTTTTTTTAAATCTATATACATGAGTTCTGTGTTTCATTAAATCTTTTCATGCGTGTGCTGAATCACACAGAACATAAATGTGAAATACAAAACTGCACAATCTCTCGTGAGTACACCATTACAGCCTTGCAGATAATAATAAAAATAGAAAAAAAATTATATATGAGCCAACCAATTTTAAAGATGTATTCCAATAAATAGATAATATTCTTAGGACTAGAAGAACAAATTTGGCTAATAAATAACTAACCTAAGATAATAAAAAATTAACATACAGTTTAGTACAAAATAACATGATCTAAACGAGTTAGAAATTTATATAAATAATATGAAGCAAAGTATCATAGTTGGAAATATTAAGTTTATTTGAGAAACAATGTACTCGAAAAATCACCTACTAATGAAATGATGATAACTCATATAAATACAAACTCATAATACTCTATGTTTTCTGAAAGAAAATCAACTAAATATTTGATGACGAGACTTGAACCTTGCAACTACGCAATATAGATTAATTTTGATAGTATTTAAATATATCATAAATATAATCAACGTATAATATATTTAATAATTATAATTAATATAATATATAATCTAAAATGTAATTTATATATTACTATATATATTATATATATTAATATTATTATCTATTAATTTCATCTACATCAAATATGTTGTAGCTATTTCTTATATCTAAAAATAAAACGACAATTACCAATAATTTTCTAAGCCTTTTTAATTAATAATTAATATTACTCATATTATATATATATATTATTAATATTATAAATATTAATAATATATATTTAAATATATTAAATATAATTATATTATAATAATAATTAAATATATAAATTATATATATATATAATATATCAAACATATGAAATATCCAAACTGATCTTATTATTTCATCTATCATCAAATATGTTGTAGCTTATTCTTTAACTAAAAATTAATATATTATATATATAATATAATATATATATATACTTAATATATATATAATATATAATAAATATACTATATATATATTATATTTATACTATATTATTATATATTAACTATTTAATATAATATTATAATATTATATATTAAATATATTATATTATTAATATACTTTATTATAATATTAATATATATAATATTAATATATATATTAATATAATATTATTATATATATATATATAATATATATATATATTAATATAATATATATATATAGTTATATTAAACTATATATAATTAAGATATCATATAATATATATATTATAATATATATAATATATATATTAATATATATTATATATTAATATAGCTCCTTTAATAAAAATATATTAATTATTTCAAAAGTTTATAGAGCCACAATTCATATTAATCTTCTATATAAATATATTAGATACTATAAGGTGAGCTAAATGATCGGGTAATAAATCAGATATTAAGTACTAAACAACCAATAAATAACCTCGAAGCAGGTATCATTAATTTGTTTATCACAGGTTTAATAACTAAAGTATTATATTACTTTTTGCACACTGAGTATTTTGTTACACCCGAAAATGCATAATTAATATATGGAGAGCAGGGGTTGGTTGTGCTTGTAGTAAACAATGTAAGATTTTATAACTCGCCTCTTTTTAAAACACATTCACTGAGAACTCTCATGTTTATACTCTTTTCAGATACAATTATATCAATTAGACTCCGCTCTGTGTTTTAAATACTCACACTAACAACTTGATTATACTCTCTAATGAATGGTCCACTTTGTTAATTCATTGTTGTTACATTACATTTTTTCCTTATGGACACCCTATGTCTCACTCTTCATACATAGAGTTCATAACATTTTGCTAAACTTTTCCACCGATAGAGAGAAAATGTTTATGCCTAATAAAATACTTACTTAGATATGAGGATGCGGATAGTTTTTATATCTAAATATATATATAGTGCTACTTCTTTCGTGCTCTTAGTCCGTACTCATCATTCTTTGGTATTTCTAGCTCTTCTTGTTGTTTTCACTCATTCTTCTCATAGCTAGCTACTCCTTCTACGAGCTAATCTTTCGGGACATTGGTAAATATTCTTATATTCGTGAGTTATTGTTGTTAGTACTGAATGAGCTTCCCACATTGCTTTGCACATTTACTCGTTTATTTGTTATTTTATCTTTGCTTGATTTCATTTTTCATGTTGTCTAATCCGGATGTTTGAATCATCTCTCGAGTATGCGCATCTTCTATTTCGAGTTTATTAATATTGCTATCATTATATTCTTTGTGACTGCTCTCCGTATATATTCTACTAACTTAAGTAGCTTATGCGGGTGTTATTTAAGTAGAGTGTATTTTTTACCATACACTAAATCCATGTCATACACAAAGAGTAGAAGACACCAGATATTAATAACCTTGTTAGTCCAATTTATAAAATCTTGCGTCTTGAGAGATTAAACAAAAATAACTCGTTTTTTTCTATTATATAAGATATATACGTGGGTGTGTGACTTCTCATAAACTTCTCCTTTTCAAAATTTTTCCTTTGACACATACTACATTTTTCAAAAAAAATCAAAGCTTGTTAATGATCACAAGAATTATAACAACAACATAGCACGTTAATTTTTCTGACTCTCGAGTATGTATGAGTGAGCATCCTTTCATTCTTTTTAAGAGACGATACCACGATATCATCCACACAAGGTTGCGTTATGTGTAGCCAGAATATTTCGGAAAATCTGTTCACCTTGATGTCAGTTGCAATAGATGTCTCATTGGTGGCTTCAATTTATACATTCGAGACAGATAGTCTGTAGAGGCGCTGACTTTTTCTCGTGGCCATCAATAATCTCAGTGCTCTCTCTGTGATCTCTAGAATCTTATTATCGTCTCTCTCATCTTCATGACTGTCTCTGTATACGATCATTGTCACTCAATCTCTCTCTTCACATGTACAACACACACCGACTATTCAGCTACGAGAGTCACCCAATCGATCCACTATCATTTAATAAATTTGCGTTTGAGTTTCATACTTAAGTAGTATGAGTGTTATATATATTCAATAAAATTCTATCCATAAATCTCTAGACCAATAAATATCCGCGCACTCCTAGCAGTAGTGCAATAATGACGCGATGCGGAATTTAATAATGTTTGACGTGAGTATTTATGACGGATAATGTTATTATCATATATATATATATATATATATATTATACATATATATATGTATACACACTCTTTAATATATATTATTAAATTATATATATATATATATTATATATTAAATATTTAATATATAATTATATATATATATATTATATATTATATATATTATATAGTCTATATATATATATATATATATATAATTAATTATATATTATATATATAATATCATATTATATATATATATATTATATATATATATATATTATATATATATATACTTATATATATATAAATATATTTCATAATAATAATTAATATATATATATATATTTATATATATAAATATATATATTACTATATATATATATATAATTATATTATTATTTAGTAGATGTAGGTAACTTCCGTAATAAATCACGCTCATATTGTCGAGTGATCAATTACCGTGACACTCACTAAATTATGAAGCATCTCACATATATATAACAGCAATCCGCATATCCTCATTTGAAAATGGAGATCTAGTTGAGGTGTTTATTCTTACTACTTATTGATTTAAATTACTGTGACATACATATTAAATAAATATTATTTGGTACTCATCTATTTATATCATGGGAAGTTTATATTGTGAAATTAATATGATTGCTAATTTTGTAATTTCGTTATCTTACTGTATTATATATAATATTTATATATATATATATATATATATTATCATATAATATTATTATATATATATATATATATATATATATATCCGGTGGGACTAATAACCCAGAAACACTTATCGGTAGAGATTTGAGATTAAGAATATATATATATATAATATATATATATATATATAGTATATTATATATATATATAATATAATATATTATATATATAATATCAGATATAATATATATATATATATAGTATATATATATAATATATATATATATATAAGTAATATATAATATTATATTATATATATATATATTATATATATATATATATATATATATATATATATATTATTATATATATATTATTTTTATTAATTATAATAATATATATATATTAATTATAATGATATATATATTAACTATATATATATATATAGTATATATATCTATAGATATATATATAAATAGTAATTCACATTAGTATATAGAAAATATAGAAATAAAATTTAATATATTATATATATATTAGATATATTATATATATATATATATATATTATATATATATATATATATCTGTAATTATATATTATATATAGTATATATATATATATATATTAATACTATTGTAGTGATGTTAGTCGTGAGGAGCTTGATTATGATGAAAATGGGTGATGTGTGTAGTCTGCTCTAGAGTAATTACTTTATTTCTCATGGTGTGGTGTTAGGGGTTTGTTAATAATGAGGTATGTGTAAATGTATATTCGTATCTAAGCGTATTAATTTTAAATATCACTTTGAGTGTGATTTTTAGTGTTTTTTGAGTGACTGATTTTGTTTTGTTATTATTTTTTGGTGAGCGGAGTGACCTGTATGCCTTAATCTCTGGAAATGATTAGGATTAATATTATAATGAAACTTCAAGAATTTTAAAGATAGTATTATTAGTTTTATTTAATAATATTAACTATTAAATCTTTTTTTTTTTATATATATCTTTTTGGTTATTATCCATAGGGTTACCTATTTTATTTTTTCTGACTTTTCGAAATAATATTTTATAAAATAGTCTATTTTTATGTTTAAATACGAAACCGCCCCTCTGTTGGTTTGTGTTTTGTTTTATATATAACTAAGTTGGTAGAGGCTTGATCGTGCTATTTCTTATTTATTCACTGTTATTTTTTTGCTTATTGTTTTTTATCACAATAGAGTGTCTTGCTTTTTAATAGTTTTAGTTAGTTTATACTATTAAGAAATTATTATATAATATATATATATGTACGTGAGATTTCTAGCGAGTTAGTTTATAAATCTTGTTAGTATACGATCGCTTGTGAGTGTAGGTGTGAGTGCTGTGTGTGCGCGACGTGCGGTGTAATGTGGATTGAGTAATATATAGTATATACGCGTATTATGATATTTTAACTCAGTTAGTTAAATTACTGTGTGTATGTGTGATGTATATAAGAGTTTGTGGGTGTTTATTACTGTGTGTGATGATGTGTGGCTGTTAGTATTATAGATACTGTTCATGAAGTAAGTATGCGTAGGTATGGTATCGCATGGCAGGGTTTTAGATAATATGTGAGACTATGATTGGCTTAACGTAGTGCGTTATATATAGCCTACGAAGCTATACCCACGAGAAGTCTGGTGGAGTCAGTCATCAGTCCTCTATACTTCAATCACAGCTTTTCGTGAGGGGATCGCAGGTGTGAATTTATTGTGCATATATCATATATATATACAGCTGGCCAGGTGGAAGTCTGTGCCTATATAAAACTAATAAAATCACTCTCACCTTAGTTATAACTACGTTCTAGGCTGATGAATCTTCGATCTCCTATACTATCTCTCCGCCTTCCTCCTTCTCTTCCTTCTATACCTCCTCCTTCTTCATCTAAATTATCTTTGTATTTCTGCTACTGGCTTCCTACATTAGAACAGATTTTCACGTTCACTATATTTGCTAATCTAACTAGCTTCTCTCTCATATGAGACTTGGTTTAACTTCTTCCATCCACTATGAGTCACGAGGTCCTCATATTTAGGGGATTTCACAAACGTACCTTCGACACACTTTAGAGTGGTATGAGGTTCCTCTCACATTTTGAGTTGCAGGCTGGGGAGGAGGCCAAAACATTCCAGTACTTCTCTAAATATACGTATCTGGAACAGTTAATTATTAAGTGAACTACCACACATATTCACTGCACAGATCTGACCTAACCTAATTTTGAACCTAGCTCACACTCGACATTATAGTTTACACCACTACTTACTACTTCTCTGTGTTATATATATTTATATAATATAATACATATATCATCTTTCTCCTATTATTAAAATATTTTCATTAATATAATTATATATATATATTGATATATATATATATATATATATATATTATATATTATTATATATATATATTATATATATATTCATTAGTTGATACAAAGGAACAAAGTAATCTTCCATTGATAATAATTTCAAAATAAAAACAAGATGTTTTTTAATGTATTAAAAAAATCTTCTTTTTGCTCTCTTAACAAAATAATTTATAAATTCCTTCGTTTATATTGTGTAGCTATGACAAACCCTCATTAAATGACAAACCCCATAAATCCAGTTCTGTTAGTCTTTCCTCTCCTGTAGAATTGAGAAGGTATGTTTTGAGCCTTTTCAGAATAGAGACATCTTTCTGGAGCGCACATTGTGAATGAGATAGACGCTTAAATTTTTAGCAATTCAAATGGGACTGTATAGATCAAATTAATTTACAAAATTTGCAAAATATTTGATAGATCTCGATGGAGTGACTTTACTATAAGATTGGTAGGCATGGATAAATGGCTCACGAACTGATTTCTAACTAGTTTTAAAAATCAGCTAGAAGAGGAGTTGCAATTGCTAGATGCATTTTCATTTCACATTGATTCTGACATGCGGCATATTCATTTCTTCATTAACAGAAAACAGAAGTTCATTTGCAACCTACAAAATGTTTGAAAAATTTTCATCGACGCTTTGGCGAAAATCTTTCAAAACAAGCATCACATTTTCAATATTATTATTAAGACCAGCCACTGTCAGTAATGATGGAGACTCTAATGTATTACATAATGGAAGAAGGAAGAAGAACAAAGTTTAAGTAATAATTAAACTTATAACAAATTCTCTCCTGATTACAAATGTCAATAGATTTGAGGTATTTGAAGAACGTTCAATATCATTTTTCATTTCAAGTTCCTCTGAGGCTTAAACAATTGCTTTTAAAACTTCTTTTAAATCGTAACAATCTATCGTAACCATCCACTCACCTCGTTTCACAAATTTGAATTAGTTTTGTCCATTTTGCCTATGGGAAAATCTTTCCAATGCTTTCTATTAAAATAGTTGACCTCCTTGGTGAAATAAAATAGTGCCCAGTTGTGTTTACTGTGCCAATAAAGATTTCAGTGAATGTGAAATGAAATGAACTTACAATTCCGCTAGATATTTTAGACAGCTTGAGCACCTTTAAAACTTTTCTTGATTGCTGCTACACCATCAAATCGTTGTCCAATCAGAAAGATCCTATTTATTTCATCCTTCGCATTATTGCCTCCTATAAAGATTCTCTTTTCGTGTTTTTCACAGTCGCTAAACTTAAGTAACCTTCACAAACCACAAACATGTTTTCCTCATTTCTATTAACATATGCTCGTAATTTGCTTTTTTTATTATTTTATTATTCTTATAAATTAAAATTAGGAGACCTATCAAGCATTCAAAAAATTTTGTCCACTTAAATAATTTCGGATGGTTCAGACTTCTTCAAACCCCCCCCCCCTGGCTACGTGCGTGAATATTTATATATATATATATATATATATATATGTATATATATACATATATATATATATATATATATATATATATATTATATATATTATATATATATATATATTATTATATATATATATATTATATTATATATATATATATCTATATATATATATAAAAAATATATAAATATTATATATATATTTTATATATATATATATATATATATATATATATATATATATATATATATATATATATATATATATATATATATATATATATATATATATATATATATATATATATATATATATATATATAAATATATATATATTATATAAGTGTGTATATCTATATGTATATATAGATATACCAATACATATATATATATATATATATATATATATATATATATATATTATTTTTATCATATATATCCATATATTGACATAGAAATATATATATATATATATATATATATATGATATATATATATATATATATATATCATTTTAACAGATCTTTTTTTAAATTTAAAAAAAAAAAATCTAATGGATCGTTAAGAAATAATATTTATATTATTTCCAGTACTTGATGGATGCATGGCACACGAGCATTTGTCTACAGAGTCTCCGTTCCCGGTGAGTGTTGGAAAAATAATAAAATATTGTTTCAACATCATAAGTGTATAAAATATTTGAATATAAAAAAAGAATCATTTGGCAGTAAATGCTGAATTATAATGAAATTTGGAGACTTTATAACTTTTATCAGGCTCATTTTTCGATTTTTTTTTTTTTTTTTTTTTACGTATTTAATTCTTTGCAGATCATTTCAAACACTAAATAAGTTTCATGAAATTCGTTGGAGTCGCTTTTTTTCCTTCCATAGACAAATGTTATAAATATGGCATTTGAAAGTTATTTATTGTAATATTTATCATCTTTAAATGCAATGTTTTCGCACCCAAAAGAAATTGAGTCGTTATATAATAGTTGTATTTTTAGTTCCCTAAAATTTGTGGGTTTTCAAGCCCCTCTTTACGCCCATGCTCATATATATATATATATATATATATATATATATATATATATATATATATATATATATATATATATATATATATATATATATATATATATATATATATATATATATATATATATATATATATTGCTTGCTCTCCCTTTCGTAGAACAGTAGGATGGTGTCAGCCAACGTTAAATGCTTGGATTATTTCTAGCCGTTACCTGGAAGTGATTGCAATGTTCCCAAACCACAACCAGAGCAGAGCAGTTTTCTCGTCAGACTGATGATGATGTCCTGCAAAAGTATTATTTATTATCTCCAGTCAACTAATTAAACTCTTCATAAAATTTATTTGGATTCATTCCTGAAAATATTTTTTAAAAAGTAAAAAATAATAATTGCAGATATTTAAATACCTACGCATTTAAATATTATTGAATATTTTTTGTTTTGAATAAAGAATAAATTTTATTTTGAACTGATCTGATTAAAGATATATGATATATATATATAGGTAGGTAGGTATATATATAATATAAATATATATATATATATATATATATATATATATATATATATATATATATATATATATATATATATATATATATATATATATATATAGTGGATTTTACACTTTTTACGTTCTTTATAAATAAATTTGTGACAAATGTATAATTAAGAATTTATTATTAAAGAACGAGTTAAATAAATCTAAACAAATAGACTAAAGGCTAAATGATAATGGTGGAAAGTAAAATGGAGGGGAAGAATTTATATTAAGAATGAGGATTGAGGGGAAAAGGATGAAAGTTTTAGCAAAGGTCTGTTGGCTTCAACCGTGGCGTGACACCGTTCTTCACTTCTCTTTTCTCTTTGGATGTTCGAGCCACTATTTTTCCATATAGGGAAAAAATAAGGAGATTTTCCACTCCTTATATATATATATATATATATATATATATATATATATATATATATATATATATATATATATATATATATATATATATATATATATATATATATATATATATATATATAAAGTTCAATCCCTCATGAGCATAGACCCTATATTCAGAGGGGAACTATGAATGCTACTAGTTTGGTTAAGCGGATGTATAGTGGTGAGTGTGCTGGGAATCGACCGGCTGGGAGACAGCAAAGAAAAAGTGGATTGAGTCAGTAAAGGAATGTCTGAAGAAAAAGGAATGCCGAGTTTGGAAGAGGAGAAGAAAGGTGAATAATAGAAGTGAATCGCGTGGTTTTGTGAGGGGGTATGGTTGTGGACCTGGTCCAAGGGATGAACCCCACATTAACGAGATACCACAGTGAGGGTCCATCTCTGTCTTGTGAAGTCATAGGTTGGATTTTGTCTGCTGCGACGTTCTCTCACTTAAGGTATTAGGGGATTACAGAGGGGTTTACTTTCCTTTTGACTTACGTATGGTTTTTCTACTGACTTTTCTGTTTCCGGTGTATGTTGCGCAACAACTCAACCTGACAAATGCTGGGAAAGGAGGAAGATAAAGAAGATATATATATTATATATATATATATATATATATATAATATATATATATATATTATATTATATAATACTATAATATATATATATATTATATATACTATACTATATCTATATATATATAGTATTATATATATAGTATATATAAGTAATATATATATATATATATTTTTTTTCCATATATGAATTTCCATTCACAAACACCAGCTTCTAAAAGTTCTCATCAGTTAGGGATGACCTCTTGGGCCATAGAACATCAAGAAATTGAAGGCTAAACAATCTCTCCAAAGCCGCGGAGGGGGTACAGGGGTGGTTGTACTTGATAAAAAGTTCCACCCAGACCTCTCTGTGCCGCTAGGGGAACAGGTCCAAGACAGAAGGGTGGTCCTCCTTACCATATTAGCTTTTCCTCCAGCTCTTCAAGGCGCTTCTCAAGCCCTCCTCAAAGTGGTCGGGGAAAACCAGAGCTGTTGTTCCATTCACCCTCATTTGAATGGAAGGGTTCTCTCCCCTATTCCTGCTCTGTGCGGCACCGTCGTTGTCGTAACACAGGAGCCCCACGTTTAATCAGCTACCTCACTCGATGATCTACCTCCTGAATGGTCTCCTTCAAGTCCTCATCCAGTTACCCCACACGACTGGAAAGTTTGAACCACGGGGTTAGAGCTGGGGCATCAGCCATGCACCGTGTCCCACAAACAGGTGTTGCAAACCTTCACTCCTTGAAGGCCACTAAAGTTGTAGTAATATAATATATAATAATTATAACTATAATATATATATATATAATATATATTATATATATATAATATATTATATATATATATAATATAGTATATATATATATTATATATATATATATAAACATACTATACTATATATATATATATCATATATATATATATATATATATATAATATATATATATAATATATATATATATTATATATATATATATATATATATATATATATATATCTATTATATATATAATCATCGTATATATATATATTATATATATATATATATATGACTATATATATATATATATATATATATATTATAAATATATATATATATAATATTTTAATTATATATATATATAATTTTCTTTCTTTCTTTCTTTATGCTACCTTTTTTTTCCCAATTGGGAGTAGAGGTGCTCTACAAGCATCGAAAAGAAAAGCAGTAGGAGAACATGAAAAACGTCGAAAAAGCCCAGCCTTACCGCCCCTCTGTACGCATTAATTAGTAAGTAACTCGTCGCAATGCAGAAAATCCATGCCCTAGAGCTTTCATGGACCGCCCGGCGACGGATCGCACAATTGGTAGTCGTCAGTGTAGGGTTCATCCCCTGGACAAGTGTGGCACACCCATCCCCTTACAACACCCACGTCGCCATTTCTCTCCTACGCCATGCACCTTTCTTCTCGCCTTTGCAAACTCACATTTTCTCTCCTGCACACATTCCTTTACTGACTCAATTCACTTTTCTTTGGTCTCGCCGGTCGTTCCCAACACACTCACCACTAATATCAATTCCGCGCTTAACCAAGCCGATTAACCCATTCCATCCCTTCCACATGAACAAAACTCTCAAATACTTTCATTTATCTCTCCGTTTACGGCTCCTTTCTTCACACCACAGCACTCTCTAATACGTCATTCCTCTCATTATCAATTCTTCTCACACCTAGCACGCCCCTAAGATGTCCATCTGAACACATTGAACCTTTAGATTTCTGTACTTCTTATTCCAAGACATGGTCTCTGCGCTACTATACAATAACACAGGTAACAACAATACCCTCATGCAAGACCCTAGCGCACTCCAGACTTAGTCCTTTTTACATTCACCAACGATTTAATTGCACAGCCACCTTCCTACCATTCACATTTTTCCTACTACACTCTGCATCATCCGTTCCTTCTCATCCAACATATTACACCAAATATTTAAACTCAGACACTTGTTCCAGCTGCTCACGACTCTAACATAACTTCAGCACGAGGCTATCCTCCCTCAAACGCCATAACCTTACTGCTTACTTACGTTTACTTTCAGGCCGCTCGCTTTTACATACACTGCACTCTGCTCTACCAATCTTCTCAAACTCTCTCAGATTCACCACAGCAGAACCAAATCATCCGCATATAATAGATAGGGAACCCTCCACTCCTTCCATTCTCCTCATTCTAACACCCATTTCCTGCCACCCCCACCTCCATTCTTTCATAACCCCACCCATTTACATTTGAATTACGATGTTGACATCAGCAACCCGATCCCTCCCTCCGCTATTATACTAAACCAATCACCCTTTGACACGCATTTTATTCTTACACACGACTCACTATCCTCATACATACTTTTGATTCGAATTCAGAAAGCCTACCACCAACACATAATATTGCTAGCTTTGGGGGCTGGGCTTTGAGTACTCAGCAATTATGGGATGAGAAAACCGGGTGCTTTAAAAACTACGCTGGAAGCGTCTTTTTTGGGGACGTGGATGGCCTAGGGTTAGAGCATCCGTTATTGTTTAACGCTGCGACGCGGTGTCCAATGTCGAATCCGCTGATGGAGAGTAAAATCTCCTGTCACTCATAATTTAAAATATGGGCCTTAAAAAGATCTTACCTTGCTGAATAGAGTTAAAAACAACATATCCTGTCGATATTAATATATATTATATATATATATATATATATATATATATAATATAATATATATATCATAGATATTTATATATATATATATATACATATATATATATATATATAGTATATAATATATATATAATTATAATATTATATATATATATACTATAATATATATATATATATAGATCATATAATATATATGTATATATATATATAGTATAGTTATATAATTATATTATATATATTTAATATATATTAATATATAAATACTATATATATATATATATATAGTATATAATATATACTTAATATATATATATATATATATATATATATATATATATATTATAATATATATATATATATATATATAGTATGTAATATATACTACTTATATAGTATATATAATATATATATCTATATATGAAATATATATATAATATATACGTATATATAGATATATAATATATATATATATATATATATATATACTATATATATTATTATATATATATATAGTATACTATATATTATATATACTGATATATTAATATATATATCATATATAGTTAACCAAAAATTTTCGACAATTAATTGAAAATTATTTCTATTTGCCAAATTATTTTTGTACATATCTAAGACTAATACATGGCCTAGTATACTTGTATCATATTGTTTTTTACAGATTTAAGGATTAAAAACAACAAACCTTAGGGATTGGTAGTTCCTGCTAATTGCGGAAATTGCGACCTAAATTGAGGAATGATTCTAGACATTCCCGCTACGCCAAATCCACAACGTTTTTTCCCAAATTATCGCAATCGGCAAGTTCCCGCATTTTTTGTTGGCAGTACCGCATTGCGATTGCGAATTGCCCATTCTCTGATATATAGTATATATATATATATTATATATAACTTATAATAGTATATATATAATATATATAATTATATATATATATATATATACTATATATATTATATATATGTATATATTATATATACTATATATATATATATATACTATTATATAAATAGCTATATATATATATTATATATATATATATATATGTATAATATATATATATATATATATAATATATATATATAATAATATATATATAAATATATATATATCTATATAATATATATTATATGTATTATATATATTATATATATATATTATATATACTATATATATATATATATATATACTATATATTATTTATATAAGTATTATATATATATATATATATATATATATATATATATATTACTATATATATATATTATATATATTATATATATATATATATATATACTATATATATATATAAATATATATATATAACTTATATATACTATATATAATATATATATATATATATATATATATATATCTGATATATATATATATATATATAATATATATATATATAATATATATATATATATTAAAATTATATTACGTTATATGAATATATGAATATGAATATTGTGATAGCAAGAAACAGAGCAGAGTTGGTGAAGAGGGAGGCAAAAAGGCTGATGGCGGTAAAGGATGGCAGAAGAATTGGAAGAGGAATGATGCAGAGGGAGGAAAGAAGATTTTCAAGCTGGCAAAAGCACAAAAAAAACCCCAAAAATTAAAAAAAAAAATAAAAAAAATTCAAAAAAAGAAAAAATTTATAGTATCAAAAATAAAGAAGGGGAGTTACTCACCAGCACAGGAAGAGGTAAATGAAAGGTGGACTGAATATTTTGGAGAACTCCTAAATGTAGAAGAGGGAAGGAATGTGGAAAAGGAGCAATATATGGAGAGGAGATGGAAAGGGTGAATCCGATAACGATGGAAGAATATGAAGAGGCTTTGTCAAAAATGAAGAAAGGAAAGCGCCGGGCTGGAAGATGAAATTGCGATAGAGTTGATAAGGGAAGGATGAGAGAGAAATTGAAGAAGAAAATAGTGAACTTTTTTCATAAAAAATGTTGAAATGGAGGTGTAGTTTTCCCAGTAAGATGGGGAGAATAGTTTGTTTTTCCATTCATAAGAAAAGGTGAATCTGGACGATTGTGGGACAATATATGAGGAATAAGCTTTATTGATGCATATAGCGAAAGTGTACGAAAGGATTTTAGAAAGAAGATTAAGAGGAAGTGATAGAGATACAGTTTGAGAGAGGAAAACGTTTATATGGGTAACAGGAGGGGCAGGACAGTACTTTCGGACTCTGTTGTTTGGCTTTTTTACGAATAGGTGTTGGAGAAGAGCTGGGGAATTTTAATAAAGCAGCATATATAGCCTTCTTGGACTAAGAAAGGCTTATTGACTCGTACCCAGAGCCAGACTTTGGAGGATGTTGGGGGAAGTGACGGAGTGGGAGGAAAGACTGAGGAGAGCAATAAAAAACTTGTATAGCGTTTGTGAGTGTAACGTGAGAACTGGATGTCAAAATGAGAATGGTTTGGAGGTGGGGAACGGGAGTCCAGACAGGGTAGTGTCCTGTCTCCCTTACTCTTTATAGCTTACTTAGATGTAGTATCAGAACAGGTTAAAGAGGAATTACAGAATCTGGATGGTGATATAATGGTGGTATGCGGATGATTTAGCATGTTGGAGTTGGGAAGGAGGGAGTATTGAGAGGACTTGTGGAAAAGTTTTGACAGAAATTTGAAAGGAGATTGGTTAGAGATGAATACAGGAAAGACAGTGATAATGAGAGTGGGTAGAGAGGGTGAGGGAGAAGTGGAGATCGTCAATAGATGATGAAAGATTGAGAAATGTGAATCAGTTTGTTTACCTGGGTGGCGTTTTACAAGCAAGGGAGGGACTGTTTACGAAGTGGAGGCAAGAATGGAAAAATAAGGAAGAACAATGAGAGCGTTATATCCAATTATGAAGGATACGGGTGATGGATATAAAAGTGAAAGTAAGATATACTTCTGTAGCAACTGTAACACATTGACATATGGAAGGCAGCCAACATGGAGCATTACAACAAGAGGAGGAAAAAGGATCGAAGCTGCTGAAATGAAGGTGTTGAGGACTAGTGGGAAAGACAAGGAGAGATAGAGTGAGAAAGCGAATGGGTTAGAGAGGAGTTGGTGTGGTGCCTGTGTTGAACAGGATAGATTCAGCGAGACTGAGATGGTGGGATCATATAGTAAGGATGCCGGGTGAACGAGTCGCAAGTAAAAGGTGGTGGTGGAGAGTGAAGGGAGTAAGGCCGAGAGGAAGACCGTGGGTATGATGGCACGATTGCGAGGAGAGAGCGTTGAGAAGACATGGGCTGGCCGCGATGCGCCAGCTGATGGAGGATGGTGTACTTCTGGAAAGGACTGCGTGGAAATCGATGTTGTCTCCGCTGACAGGCCGTAGAGGAATCCCTAAGGGAATACCTTAGACGTAAGTAAGTATATATATAATATATAATATAATCTATATATATATATATATATTATATATATATAGTATATATATTCTAGGTAGTAATAGAGTGTATGTATATTGTATCTTGACGGATAGCGCCTTACTGAGTATAAGTGTAGATCGTATGAGCGTTTGAGTAAATATCTTTAGTGGTATGCGGTAGTAGTATACTCGGAGTATTTATATATAACCGCCTTACTCAGAAATAATTTGCTGACGTCATAAACAGAATGACGTGTTGTACAACTAAAATACCAATTATTATACACTACTCACAAGGACAGGAGGAAATCAGAAATAAAAATAACAAATGAATGTAGACTACCCCTTAACAAAAAACTTCGATCCTAAGACTGACATTTGATACCCACATGATATTTACTCAACAAACATTAAAGACATCACCTCAAGGGCCACACATAAATTCAATGCAGTAAAGTCATATCTGGCACTGATTTTGACCAACAAAAAAACTCTTGCATCAAGAGTCACACGCAAGTTCAATGCTTCAACATCCTTAACTGGTACCGACTTCGGATAACTGAAAGAAACTTTCTCAATACTCTACAGACAATATATCCGTTCCTTCCAAAACTAACGCATCGCCTGCATTGGCTCCAGTGCTCTCAAACCAACTTAAATAAACTAGAAACTACACAAAATAAGGATCTTAGAACAATAACAGGCTACCTTCCCAGTTCCCACCACACCTATATCCATCTCCTGCAAATCGAAGGAAAGCATTTCTTATAAGAAAACACTTAGACATGATAGACTGTAAATTTATACAGTCTATCTCTTTCCTTATGGATCACCTGGTACTTCATTCAGATTTTCCAACGGCCATCAATACCAAGGAAAAAGAACAACCCCTCGTCATATTACTCAAACATCTGAAACATTCTCTCAACCCAATCTCCATCATTAAACATATCCATATACTGATAACCAATATAATAATCTCCTCATACCTTTAAAAAAAAAAAAAAAAACATACACCAAGCCTCCACACCACCAACCACCAGAAATTTCTCCTACAGAGCAAACCTTGAACTGCAAAACTTTCACAAAGACTATCGACTTCGCTCCTGGCATCACGCGGCCTCCTCCCTTCAGATAATGAAAAATTGGTTCAGATAAATAAGCACGCTTCTCCGCACTGCCTTAAGCGTGTTTGTCTACTGGCCTCAATTCTAGACCGAGCACTCAGCCGACAATTCTGATAGTCTGATAGAAACTAGACTGTCCAACCCTAACCCAAGCTAGAAGCATGTTCGCTGTTACTTCTCAGGAGGATCTCTGGGCTGCACCTACAAGGGTATCAAAATCCCATGGGGCAGCTCGCTTCTCGTAAGAGGTTAGCGGGATGAGGCAAAGGTAATATTATATTATATTATATTTATATTATATTTATATTACATGATATATATATATATATATATATATATATATATATATATATAATATATTATATATATTATATATATATATATAGTTATATATATTATATTTTATATATATAATATATATATATATATTATTATGTATATATATTATTATATATATTATATATATATATATATATATATATTATATATATATATATACTTAAATATATCTATTATATATATTATATATATTATAATATCATATATATTATCATATATATATAATATATATAGATATAATAATATAATAGTATATATATATATATATAAATTATATATAGAAATATATCATATATTGAATATAATATTAGTATACTAATATTATATATATATAGTATTTAAAATATTTAGGTATTATAGTTTGCAATAATATTGTGAATTATATATATATATCGGATATAATAATATATATATATATATATATAGTATATAATATATATATAACATATTATATAATCGTAAAATATATATAATATATATATATATAATATATAATATATTACTAATATATATATATATATACTATATAATATATATATATAAGTATATATATATACATAATAGTATATAATATAAATATATATATATAATATATATAATATTATAAATAACTTTAACTTTCAAAGATTTCCTGCAAAAATATCTTGTTCTGCTTTCACATTCTTATTTATTTAGTGATCTTTCAATGTAAAATAGGAACAAATTTGAGAGCTTGTCCTGGTTTATCGTTGCCCTTAACCATGTAATGCGTCGCATAGCGGAATAAAATTCTTTCACAGTCAACTGAGTTCACAGGCAAAGGCTTCTTCGTGTAAATTGGTGGTCAAGTCTCACCAGACATCTGTTTCAAAGTTTTTGAAATGAAACTCCATTCTTTATTTTTTCAGAACATCTGAATGACCAATGTTTCAGCCTTGAAGGAGGAAATGTCGATATTCATCTCGTTCATATAATATTTTACAAAAGCTTCTTTTAAGTTTAAATCAAACTTTAGATAGGAATCGAATGACTGTGCTAAAGGCAGATTTTCAAAAAAAAATCTTTTTAAGTTACTTATGACATTCTCCACTTAATAAAAGACATTTGTTTTTCAATATTCAGAAGGTTCGTTTGTGTCTAATAGCAGGTCCACCAGGTTACCCTTGGCGAGAGTCGACTCTGTCAGGCAATCCTTCATTATTTCAGGTTGTTTTAATTTTTTAAAGACCAACTGTTCTAGAAAAATTACATGCTTCTCTGGGAAGATCGTCAAATTGGTTTCTGCTCTTCTCTAAAGTAACAATAGTGCCCGTTATTAATTCATTCGTTTGACCAAGTGTTGCTTTCTTACGCTTAAAATACTTGCTCAGCACATTCATAAGTAATAATAATACTGAGTGAAACTCTAATAAACTGGAAATAAAATTTGGTTTTGTGATGCAAGTCAGAATCCCAATCGTCTATACTGAATTTTTTTGTGAGCATTATCACTTTTTATTTTATAATTGTTTAATACAGCTTTACAATTTCATGACGACAAAAAGACAGTTTTGATGATAAGAATGTACGAACTTTCTGAGATGGATATGAACATGTAAGGCTTCCAATTAATTGAAATATACATTTACAGTTTAAACTTTCAAACAAGAGTCTACGACTACCATGTTTAGTATATGGGTAAAACAATGAATATTGGTGGATTTTGTCTTCCAGGGGTGGGTTTCATTTAGTTTTGCTTGAAGAACGTGGTTAATCCTTGACATGATGACACTGGATCCGTCGTATATAGGATTGTGCGAATTTTGGTATACAAGTTAACTCTACTTTATTCAAAAATTTTAAGATTAATTAATTTAAATCCTTGGCGTCCCTAGAGGTAATCAATTCAGGAACCGC
>JABUQX010115004.1:0-5000 GCA_015478945.1 Trachelipus rathkii
ATAGGACGCTAAACCTAACATATATACTTACATCCACACAAGATACACTTACACTCAACCACTCGATATTTTGATGCGTCAACTTTGATACCACCTATATTGTTTGCCTCAACTTTGATACCTCACCTTTGATGGTTTCATTTTGATGACTCATCTTTGATGACGTCCTCTTTGTCGGATCCTATTGATGATTCATCTTTGATAAAGTCATCTTTGTCGATCATCTTTGATGGTTCATCTTTGATGACTCAGATTTATTGATTGTTCATCTTTGATGGTCCCCAACCCCTATCATGAATAGCAATTAATATTGGTACTACCCATTTTAGGATGAGGAAGTCGAATGGTTAATTAATAAGTTTGCTAGGATGTTTACTTTCTACATGAGGTTAGCTTTTCTGCTTTTCTAACCGACCCTACCCTTAACTCAAAAAGAAACAGAGCTAATATTTTTGGTCTTTCCCTAGGCAATAACACACCCCAGGGCGCAGCATGCCCCTACAGCGCAAAGCCAGGCAACCCGCACCCGCAGGTGCGACCAAACGCGTTCCCGCCCGCCGCGTGCGCCCGCAGGCGCAATATTTCCGCGTACCTACCCGCTGGCCGCGCGCCGCAGGCGCAATTTTCCGCCGTTCCCAAGCCCGCCGGTGCGCGCCGCAGGCGCAATATTCCCCCGCGAATGAAAATATATACTATAGGTCATTCATTTTTATTTCATACTTGAACATTTTTATTAAAACTTTTCCGCGATCCTAATCACTGTACTCATTAACAGACCTATATATTTACACATATTCATAGTTGTGATATCAATGTAAACTATTCAAAAATTCTTTTCAAATATACTATGAGTCATTCATTTTTACTTAATACTTAAACATTTTTTATTAACAAACATTTACATTACAACCCTTAAAGCTGTAAAACAGTAAAACAATAGTTCACTTGCCTATGAAGGAATAGTAAGGCTTTGTTTTACTGATTTGCTGATTTACTGTTTGTAAACTTATATATTTTATTAACATTAATTTATTCTTATATTTTTACTTCTTTTTATTTATAAATTTTTAAAAATTGTATGTAAGAAGAAAAAAGCCAGAGTGCCTGATATAAATTTTATTTTAACTACAATGTACGAAATTTTATTAAAACTTTTTTACATACCTTAAAGCAGTAATCAGTAAATCAATAGAGGTGTTATATAGCAACAAGGGGATTAGTATGCTTTTGTTTTACACTGCTTTACTGCTTAACTCAATATGTTTTACTGCTTTAACTGTTAACTCATATGTTTAACTGCTTTAACTCATATGTTTTACTGTTTTACTGCTTTAATCATATGTTTACTGCTTTAACCTCGTTTATTTAATTAACATTAACATACTTAAAGCACTAATCAGTAAAATCAATAGAGGTGTTAACATAGCAACAGGGGATTAGTATGCTTTTGTTTTACTGCTTACTGCTTTAACTCATATGTTTTATTGCTTTACTTCTTGCTTAACTGATAGTTTTACTGCCTAACATATTTTACTTCTTTACTCAATATGTTAATTAACATTTAATACTAAAGCACTAACTCAGTAAATGAAAGTGTTACATAGCAACATGGGATGTAGCTTTTGTTTTAAAAACTGCTTAACTGCTTCAACTCAATGTTTTACTGCTTTTAACTCATATGTTTTACTGCTTTAACTCGTATATTTATTAACATTACATACATTAAAGCAGTAAATCAGTAAATCAATAGAGGTGTTACATAGCAACAAGGGGATTAGTAGAATGCTTTTGTTTTACTGCTTTACTGCTTTAACTCATTTTTTACTGCTTTACTGCTTTTAACTCATATGTTTGTACTGCTCTTAACTCATATGTTTTACTGCTTTAACTCATATATTATTAACATATGTTTTCTTTTATATTTTTTATTTTGTTTAATACTTTTTATTATTTTTTAAATTTTATTTTTATTATTTATTATTTTATTTTTTATTACTATTTTTATTATATACTTATTGTTATTATTATTTAACACACACACACACACACATACACACACACACACACACACACACACACACACATCCCCACATAACGTATAATTTATTAAAACATTTTATGTTTTAATTAAACACGTACATTTATATTACTCATTCAATTATAAATAAAAATTATTTCAAAGTTTCTTAAGACTTCATAATAAAATCATCATCTTTGAACAAAGAATTATTATAACTGTTAATACTTTTTGTTTATAAATTTTATAACTATCAAGTTTTAAAATAATTTTTACTAAAATTTTATGAAATTTTATTAAAAAACATATATTTTACGTACCTTAAAGCAATAAATCAGTAAATCAGTAGGGCAAGCCCCTAGCCTCCCCTCTACACCAAGCTATGCAATTCCAGTATAGACAAGAATCGAGAATCAATGTTATTATTATTTTATAAATATATTTTAAATTGAAACATGCTGGATCGGTAAGATCCTTTAAGTAAGTAAGAAGGAAATGTTTACCTTTTTTGTGAGTGGACGGAGTAATCCTTATCTCTATATGACCTCGTATGTTATTGGTCGAGAATTATTTTATCGCTTTTTGGTTTTAAGGTATGTAAATACTGAGCCTTATCTGTGATTGGGTGAAAATTATCTTAGTTCTTTAAACTTATATCTGAGCAGGTATGTTTTAGACCCCGACTCATTTTAAAATCATACGCGTTTTGGCTGTTAAGCGGTGCACAAGTTCTCTGATTTGTAATAAAAGTGTTCTATTTTCACTAAGTGGTATATCAGATTCAACCTTAACAGGTAAGCTTAATACAAGACATGTCCAGTGGGAAATCAGCACCTCCCAGGAAGTAGGGTTTCATTCCTATATAAAAGAAAAACCGATGGATTTGAATTTTTTCAAGTGTGCTACCATTCACCATGTTATAAACCAAAGCGTATTTTTCATGAGTCCAATGAATTACTTTGAATGTAATCACCTGAGAGTGGCTTACAGAAATACTTTAAACCAACCTCAGCTTTAAACTGGACGAAACATTATCTAGCCTGTTGCCGAAGAAACCAGCACGATAAGCAACTTACATCTAGCATTTTATAAACATTCAAAACAATCAGTTTGGAAGTTAAGATTATGGGAAGAAATATGACAGCCGTAATTTGAACTACATTATATGCGTTCTTACTTTCAAGGCCTAACGCAGCTGAAATATATGTTAGAGGTGCGTAGGCGAATGTTAAGCAAGATAAGACGACACTATGTGTTATCTAATTACGTAACCGTAATTCATTACATGTTATACTAAGAATACTACGCATTTAAGAAAACCCTGATCGATGATCCTACGCTCATCATCGATCGCTTTCTAAGTTCTATAGACGTACAGAAATTCATTTATCTACTTAGAAAACAATTGCAAGAAAGTATTTATGCAGGTGATCCAGAATGTATATATACTATGATATCTGAGCGGGAACTTTTTACATATGTGTTAACTGAAGGTATTACTGAGATACGAAACTATATCATCGATAATGATATAAATAATTGGCATATTTGCAAAGATTTAGGAGAGTATTAATATAAAATAGTCATAAACATCATGTGTAAAATGTATGTGGAAGTGTTATATAATATTCTTGTATTATATTTATTGTTAACCTTATATATATAAATCATGTAAATATATTAACCTCTTGTATAATTTAATGTTATAACCTTGTAAGATAGTGATTTTAAATTTCTAATATATAGTAAAGTTTTATTATCCTTCTTTTTACTTTCTTAATAAATATTTTACAAATCATAACCCAATATGGTTGTATTCTAAAAAAACATTTTCGCGATCCTAAAACTGTTTTTACATACCTAAAAGGCAAAAAAGCGATAAAATAATTCTTGACCAATCACATGCGCAGTCATATAGAGATAGGATTACTCGTCCACTCACAAGAAAGGTTAACATTTCCTTCTTACCTGCTTCAAGGATCTTACCGATCCAGCATGTTTCAGCTTGAAATATATTTATAAAAATTAATAACCATTGATTCTCGATCTTGTCTATACTGGGATTACCTTTTGACCTGGTATTAGGTTTAAATCAGCCGGGATACAAAAAAGGTTTATCCTAAATCCAGGCTAACTTTAGAACCTAACGTAGTTATGCAGCCACATTTTACAGAAGAGGTCATGTTTGCAATCATATTTTGACCGGTATTAGCCTAAACGCACCGAGGTAAAGACTTATTCCTATGAATTTTAGGCTAAAGTAGTTATTCAACACATTTTACAGAGAGAGAGGACAGTTTCGTATCTGTAAGAGTGCGGGTTGTTGTGTTTTCTCGTGTTGGATTTTCAATGTCATATGATAATAATAAAAAATCCAAATAATTTTAAAAAAAACTTTGAAATGATTTTTAGTTAACATTGAGCGAATATATAAATGTAAGTGAATAGTTATTTTTAAATAAAAACTAGAATGATTTTAATAAATACATGTTATGTTAGCAGCGAAGAACTTTATTTTGTTATTTTTACTTATTACATGGTTAAAGATGATGTAAAGCAGTAAGCTCGAATAGAACAAACGTGGCATATGCTTGGTGTAGAGGGAGGCTGGGGCTTGCCTCTTCCTGATTTTACTGATTTATTGCTTTAAGGTCCGTAAAATATATGTTTTAATAAAATTTCCATAAGAATTTTAGTACAAAAATTTAAAACTTGAATAGTTTAATTTTAAACAAAAAGTATTTAACAGTTAATAATAAATTCTTTGTTCAAAGATAATGATTGATTATTATAGAAGTTTTTAGAAACTTTGAATAATAATTTTAGTTATAATTTGAATGAGTAATTATATATGTACGTGTTTAATTAAATCATAAAATGTTTTAATAAATTAAACGTTATTGTGGGGAAGTGTGGTGTGTGTGTGTGTTGTGTGTGTGTGTGTGTGTGTGTGTGTGGTATTGTGTGTGTGGTGTTAAATAAT
>JABUQX010115004.1:17500-20000 GCA_015478945.1 Trachelipus rathkii
TGGTTTATTCGATTTTTAGGAAATGAAATTCTTATCGTTCTGAATGTCGAACTTGTAAATCCGGCTGTCTGTCTATCCATAGATAAGAGTAATTGAAACAGTTATTAGTTTGTAAGTTCAATTTCATTTGGAGCTTTTTTCCTACTTTGTGATCGTCATTATTATTTTGAGTACTTATATTATAGGATACTATTTGTTGACATATCTAAGGTTTTATTTTAAAGTGTCTGATCATAGCTCCTTTTTAAGACTTCTTTTTCTCTTTTTCTTTTAAATTGAAGCTATTTTATTCAGATCATTTAAAATAAGTTTCAAATATTGTGATTGCAACTTTGCTTGTCAAGAATGCGCCCTTCAGTGAGGTTTCACAGAATAATATTTTGGAAGTGTTAGCCCTTTTCACCATATTTCTTAATAAAAGTTGTCCGAAAGCTAAAATATGTAACTGTTCTCCATGTTTAATCACTATCATCCCTTTTCACTACGATTGGCATATATTTCTATTTTAAATAAATAAAAAAGCTTCAGAATAAGGAGCAATCTCACATATAAAATTAGATCCCCTTCTTGGAACACAGTACAAAGGGTCCATATTTTCAATTTGTTTTTCAATTAGGAATAACAACTTCGGGGTAAATTTGTCCATGGGGGACGTCAAAGAAAGAAAAAGCTACATCTTCAGAAAAACAAGATATATAAATGGAAAAAAATTTATAAACATATATATATATATATATATATATAATATATATATATATATATATATATATAATATATATATATATATATATATATATATATATATATATATATATATATATATATATATATATAGTATATATTATAGTATTATATATTTATATATGCGTGTGTATGTAAATAAAGGCACTTAGAGAAACATTAATTTCTACTTGTGTAAATTGCTGACAATTACTAATCACGACCATTTAACTTTATATCAAGACTGAATAACTTCATTTGAAACAATAAAGGAAGGTTATTCTCCAAGTAATTAATAACTCTCTCTTTTCTTCCTCTCTATTATATAGTACCAATATAATTATAATATATACTATATATATATATATATAATATATATATATATATATATCTATTATAATTAATATATATATAATATATATACCTATATAATATATTATATATATATATGGAGGAGATGAATGAAAGTTTGGCAGAGGGGAGAAGAAAGGTGCATCATAGGAGTAAATGGCGGGTTTTTGTGAGGAGTTAGGGTTATGGCCCACCTGGGCCAAGGGATGAACCCTACATTGACGAGATGACATAGTGAGGGTCCGTCGCGGTCCCGTGAAGCTGTAGGTGGATTTTTTCTGACTGAGGTGAGTTCTTCACTAAAGGTATAAAGGGGGCGTAAGGCTGGGCTTTCTTTTCGACTTGCGTCACATTCTTCTACTACTTTCTGTCCTGTGCAATGCGATGCATCTTGCCCTCAGTCTTGGGAGAAAAGGTGGGTGATATGATGATGATGATGATGATGATATATTATATATATATATATATATATATATATTATAAATATATATTATATATAATATAATATATATAATATTATATATCTATATATATATATATATATATATAGTATATATATATTATATATATATAATTATATATATTATATATATAATATATATATATATATATATAACGTAAATTCAGTTTGTTCCTCTTTTTTCTCATTTTCTCAATCATTTACTTCAATGACAAAAATTGAACTATACATCCTCTATCACTTCTAAATTCGCCTTTTTATTCATCAATCAACCCCTCAGTCACCTGACTCACTCTTTCAACCAAAACACCAGCATTTATCTTTCGAACAACACTCAACACTCAATAAACTAAATTATCTGTAGTTCACCTTGTCTCCCTTACCCTTATGCACCTGTACTATCTACGTCCTCCTTTATAATCCGTAACTACACCTTCTTCAAACGCTTTGTTACACAACTTCCATATCCAGTCATATCACAATTTTGCCTCCATTCTTGATCGTTTCACCAGTAAAACTCCATCTATGCCTGGTGATTTACAATTCTTCAACTTTTTCATTCTACTTATTACTTCCTCCTTACTAATTACCTCATCCACGAAGTACCTTACAACCCAAACGCGCACATATTCGCTATCATCTCTTCATCTCAGCCAATTTTATGCGGATTCTCGAAATGCTACCTCCACATTCCCTTCGCACTTCTTTCCAAAACAAATTTCTATTCCTTTGTAGTTTCCTTGTCATTCTACTCCTAAACTTTTCATTTCAAACTCATTTTTCTTAATAAGTATGCAACTTTTAATCTTCCTCTTATCCCACCTATATATTTCCATACAGTTTCTATCGAAACTTCTTAGTACATTCAACTGCGCATCTCTTTTATTTTTCACTACTTGCATAACCTCGTTATTCCACAATTCACAATTGACATTCTTACTTCCTACCTTAGCACACCCACATTCTTCT
>JABUQX010115006.1:0-15000 GCA_015478945.1 Trachelipus rathkii
AAATGTTGGCACCTTAAAAGATGGCACCTTAAAAGATGGCACCTTAAAAGATGGCACCTTAAAAGATGGCACCTTAAAAGATGGCACCTTAAAAGATGGCACCTTAAAAGATGGCACCTTAAAAGATGGCACCTTAAAAGATGGCACCTTAAAAGATGGCACCTTAAAAGATGGCACCTTAAAAGATGGCACCTTAAAAGATGGCACCTTAAAAGATGGCACCTTAAAAGATGGCACCTTAAAAGATGGCACCTTAAAAGATGGCACCTTAAAAGATGGCACCTTAAAAGATGGCACCTTAAAAGATGGCACCTTAAAAGATGGCACCTTAAAAGATGGCACCTTAAAAGATGGCACCTTAAAAGATGGCACCTTAAAAGATGGCACCTTAAAAGATGGCACCTTAAAAGATGGCACCTTAAAAGATGGCACCTTAAAAGATGGCACCTTAAAAGATGGCACCTTAAAAGATGGCATCTTAAAAGATGGCACCTTAAAAGATGGCACCTTAAAAGATGGCACCTTAAAAGATGGCACCTTAAAAGATGGCACCTTAAAAGATTTCACCTTTAGAAAAAAGAGACGTAATTGTTATGGGAACTCGAAATGTGGAAGTACGACATACGTGTATACTTCCATGTAGGGATGGCCGATGCACCAGGTGCAGTGTGGCGCGGTGCGGTACGCCGAACAAATCTAGTGTACCGCTGCGATGCGGTGCGGTGAGGTGCGACAAAAATGACTTTTGGTGCTTTGCGGTGCTTTGCGGTGCGCCACACAAATCCAGTGTACTCGGCGCGGTGCGGTGCGAAAAAAAATAACTTCTGGTGCGGTGCGGTGCGGTGCGGTGCGGTGCGGTGCGGTAAGCGCCACACAAATCCAGTGTACCGCTGCGGTGCGACAAAAATGACTTTTGGTGCTTTGCGGTGCTTTGCGGTGCGCCACACAAATCCAGTGTACCGGCGCGGTGCGGTGCGAAAAATAATAACTTCTGTTGCGGTGCGGTGCGGTGCGCCACACAAATCCAGTGTACCGCTGCGGTGCGACAAAAATGACCTCCGGTAAGGTGCGGTGCGATGCGTGGTGCGCTTACCCTGGTGCGGTGCGGTGCGGTGCGGTGCGGTGCGGTGCTCGGCCAAATCTATTTCCATGCAAGAATTAAAGTTTTGAGTCCAATCTAGCACACATGAATTTATTATTAATTTATTAATTTTTTAATTTATTAATTAGTTCAAAAAATTTAATTGAAATTTAATAATTAAATTAAAACTTAAAATTTTAATAAACAGGTTTAAAAATATAAATAAATTTAATAAAGAACTTAATATATAAAATTTAATTGATAATATATAAATATATAAATATATAAATATATAAATGAATTATCTAAAAGGGGTCCAATATATCTAAGTGATTTTCAATAATAATAATAAAAAAGAATCCAATATATTAAAATTGATTTAGTATAATTAAAAAAAATTACTTTTATTTTAATGACCACCCTGTAGGGTCAACTATAGAATATATATATATATATATATATATATATATATATATATATATATATATATATATATATATATATATATATATATATATATGATATAAGATATAATATATATATATAACTATATATATATATATATATTCATTATATATATTATAATATATATATATATATATCTATATCAAATATTATACATATATATCGGAGACACCCTGTAGTTAAATATATAACAGAGGATCACCCTGTGAATCGGAGAATTAACCTGTAGTTATATACCGGAGTTAAACTATATATTCGAGAACTACCCTGTAGTGATACACCGGAGAGCTGCCTTGCATTGGAGCTACCCTGTAAGTAGTTTTTGATTGATATATTTATGCAAACGGCAAACGCGTAATTAATATTAGTATTTAGTAATATTTAGTATTAGCAGGCAACAAACTATAATAATATTGACGTAACTGATAAAGTTAATAGAAATTTCATCACAAAATAATAATAATAATAATAATAATAATAATAATAATAATAATAATAATAAACTAATTTCTTTCTCATTATTTTCATAATAATAATAATAATAATAATAATAATAATAATAATAATAATAATAATAAATAATAATAATAATAATAATAATAATAATAATAATAAATATCAATAGTATTACCAAAGAATAATTGGACTCGTCGTACTGATCATCGAAATAATAAATAAAGAATATAAATAATAATAATAAATTAATTAATAATAATAATAAATAATAAATAATAATAATTAATAATAATAATATAATAATAATAATAATAATAATAATAATAATAACAATTAATAAATATTATAATAATAATAAATAATAATAATAATAAAAATAAAATATTAAATAATAATAATATAATAATAATAATAATAATAATAATAATAATAATAATAATAATAATAATAATAATAATAATAATAATAATAATAATAATAATAATAATAATAATAATAATAATAAAAATATATAATAATAATAATAATAATAATTTAATAAAAATAATAATAAATAAAAATAAAATAATAACTAATAATAATAATAATATAATAATAATAAAATATAATAATAATAATAATAAAAGAAAGGATTGAATGGGGCGTTTTCATTAATAAAAATTTTCTACATTAATTTCTTAGATGTTAATATTAAAATTAAAGAGGATAAAAAATTGATAGAAGTGTCTACGTTAAATCTACAAATAAAGGAACATACTTGAATTTCGACTCTTTCACTCCTCTAAACTACAAAATTGCTACCATAAAGACTTTAGTTCACCGAGCGTTTAAGATATCGTCTGACTGGACCCTTTTTGATATAGAAATTAAAAGAATAACAGAATCTAATAAACAATAACTTCCCCCAGTATATTATAGAGAAAACTATAAAGAACACTTTAAATAATTTATTTGCCAATACCATCAATGAAAACGAAAACGATCAGCTCGTAGTATATTATAAAACTGAAAGATATTAAGTCAAGAAAAAAAGAGGAAGAGAATAAATTAAAATTAATTTAAAAAAAGCATATTAAAGCAAAAGACGGGAAGAAGCTTATATTAAGATCGTACTAAAAGCCATTGAAGCTGAGCTCTTGCTTCTCTACTCGTGAAGCGCTTCAATGTTCTAAAAGTGGATGTAACGCCTCTTATATCGGATACACAACGAATTTCCTCAACATGAGAATGTCGAAAAGTAAGTATAAGCCAATTAAATATTTCAGCATTTTAAAGAACACCAAAAAAATCCCGATAGCAGCATAAAAGAAAGCTTCTCCATCATAACAAGAAAACATTATTTTTATGAATTGCGCCTACGGGAATCGTTGCTCTTAAGGAAACATAAACCAATGATAAACATAAAATATAATGAAATGTCCAATTTTTTAAACATCTTTAAATGACAAAAGTTTTTGTAAGTTAAACCTGCTCTAGCTTTAAATTTATTAATTTTATTTATTTATTTTTGTTATTAGTTTACACGACATTTATTTTATCAAAATTGTTAAAAATCTTAAAAATAAAATTTATTCCTTGAAAATGTCCGAAGTGTACGGACGAACTTTGTGCTCAAGGTCTCAAAACGTTAATAAAAATTAAAATACTGACGAAATAACCATAAAAAAAATAAAGTAAATATTTCCATCTCTAACCATTCTGACAGAGTTCCTAAAGAGTGACTTACAGCAGGTCCTAATCCGATTCAAGATATCTCCATTTTAAGATCGGAGATTGTAAAGAATTTTAAATTCTACGTTAATCGCCCATATATAATGTAGGAGAAATGGTTGAGGGGAATACAAATACAAACAAACAAATAACGGGAAAGCTAAAATGGTGAACTTTGCAAGAGCGATGTCTTTAAAAAAAGTGAGGAGAGTATCACGGGCTCTCGTGCAGGTGGGTTCACTTGCCTTGAGCTCGTGGTAGCCTGAAGGGCAGTTTTTTGTCTGCCTGGAGGGACGGCATATGCCCTTTGTTGGTGAGGTCCGCTCTCAGAAAAAAAAAAAAAAAAAAGTGAATAGTTTTTCTCTGCTCGTTGAGAAAGAGAAAGCAATTGAGGGTTGCTAGAATGCGATATATGAATTATTTAATTAGATTTTAGTTTAATTAGTAATTAATATTAAAATTATTAAAAAAAAATTACGAATTGAATGGCAATATAGTAATTAAGCAAATAAGCCTAAGTAAGCTAAGAAAATCATTTAAGGTTTCAACCAAAGACACCTGGTACTTGAATTGGCGGGAATCACGTGTAGCTTACATGATATAATTATTTCCATAGTAATGTTAACTTTTTTAACTAAATATTTAAATAGAGGTGTTGTAAGTATTATATATATATATATAAATGTATATATATAATATATATATATATATATATATATATATATATAGATATATTTATTATTCATATAAATATATAATATATATATATAATATATGGTAAATTTCAATCTTTCGTCTGAGCTTCGATATTCGATATATCGAACTATATCGATATATCGAGTATTGGATATATCGGATATAAATTCGAAAATATATATATAGTTATATATATATAATATATATATATATATATATATATTATATTATATATATATTATTATATATATATATATATATAATATATATATATATATATATCAGTGGTCTAAAGCTGACAGTATGTACCTAGAGAACGGCAGCACCTAACAGTAAAACAAATTATATATTTGGAATCACCGGAAAATTCTAAGGAGGGTTTTTATGTATATATATATATAACTAATATATATATATATATATATATATATATATAATATATATATATATATATATATAGTAATATTATATATATATATATTATATATATATACTATATATATATATATATATATATATATATATATATATATATATTTATATATATATATATATATAATACTATATATAAATATATATATATATATATATATATATATATATATATATATATTATATTATATATATAATATATATATATATATATATATATATATATATATAAATATATATATATATTTTAAAAAAAAGGGTTTTTTTTTTTTTAAACTAAATGAATACCCAAGGGTAAAGACCGTCCCGATGGCAGGAGTCCGGGGTCTCTCGGCCTTCCGGTAACGACCAGGTAGGACTAATTCCACCCTCCGGGGAGGGTCTCCGGAAACCCCCGCTCTTTGGTATTTGGGTGTCGTGGGTTCCTCCGCCCCTTCCCCTCTACGGGGCATGGAAAACGTCCCCGCCTCTGTTCCCCGTCGGCTCGAACCCTCTAAAAAGGGCGCATGATATTATATATATATATATATAATATATATATATATATATATATATATATATATATATATATATATATATATATATATATATATATATATATATATAATATATATATTTTATATATATAATATTATCTATAATATATATAAGTAAATATAATAGAAAAAAATCGCTATTGTAAATAAATTATATATTTTTTTTTTAAAAAATAATTTATATATTATTATTAATTAAAAAATTATAAATATTACCGAACTGAATAATTGAAAAAAAATAAAAACAACCCTCCTTAGAATTTTCCGCTGATTCCAAATATATAATTTGTTTTACTGTAGGTGCTGCCGTTCTCTAGTTACATGATGTCAGCTTTAGACACTCTGACATATATATATATATATATATATATATATATATATATATATATATAATATATATATAAATTATATATATATACATATAGTCTTGTAAATAAACTAACTACTAAACTTCACGTAGTGTTTAAGATAGTGATTTACTTGCCCCTAGTTAGTTTGAATCTTTCGTCAGAATATAAAAAAAAAATTGTAGCTATTTTCCTTAAAAATTTTGACATATATTTACCTGAGACAATCTGCTTTGTGTCTTGTAAAATGCAATGAAAATACTGTAGGAAGCCTTGTAAAGTCCATTCTCATTATAAATATGTATTAAATGACATAAATTAATATTTAAAAGTCACTAAATAAATAAATAAATCTTTAAATTTAAGTTTGCACAACACAAGCGAAGTCAACTTATTCCTATAAGGTCAAAATCCGAAATGAGCGCTTTTTTGTTTTTTAACACTGGATATTTCAATAGGTTTTCGGTATAACGATCACCGATATAAATATAATCGATATTCGATGATTTCAAAAATATCGAATATCGAAACTCAGACGAAAGATTGAATTAAGCCTATATATAATATATATATATATATATATATAACATATATATATTATATATATATATAATATAATATATATATATATATATATATATATATATATATATATATATTAGAAATATCATTGTAATTTAGTAGTAATATGGTGTGAATTCCAACCCTCAAACTCAAAAGGACTTTGTTACGGAGAAGAAAACAGATTCAAGGTTTAATGACCTAGAGGTCATTTGACCTAAATTTACGAATTAACTAGGTCAATTTATAGATAGGAATTTATTATTAAAATAAAGCTATATGTTTCGTGATTCTAATGAAATATAAACCACGTGATAAATTTTATAAGTTATAGTAACGCAAAGGTCATTTTTTTCTTCTTAGAAGAAAAAAAATGTAAATTTTTTAGTTCAAAATATCAATTAAATTATCTTACATGATTTAAAATGACTACTAAGAAGCAGATTAACTATTTAATAATAATTGAACTTAATTTTAAAATATAAAAAGACTTAAGAGTCAATATAATTAAAAAATATGAATAATTTATTAGGCTTTTACAAGAAAACACACACACACACACACACACACACCAACGACACACAACACTCAACACACGACAAGTCACACACACACACACACCACGACATACAGAGATACACACACCCAATCTAATCAAAAAACAAAAATCTAGGAAAAACACAACTGATACAAAAAAAACATACACAAAACCAAAACAACACAACAAGAATATATATAAAAAAAGTACAAACAAAAAAACATACAAAAACAAACAAAAAAAAAACAAAACAAAAGAATTTGATTAATCAGAAAGACGGTGCACACGAAACACACCACACACACACACACCATATATATATATATATATATTATATATATATATATATATATATAATATATATATATATATATATATATATATATATATATATATATATATTTTTTATTATCACATATATATATATATATATATATATATATTGTATATCAACATGAGAAGTAAGGGTATTGGTATGAATATCTGTAATACATACATACCTTATGCTCATTGCAACAACATATACATCGGGGTTCTTTGTGATTTCGCAAACCCCTAATTTTGTAAGGTTGGTATTACTATCATAATATTGTTGTAAAACAGAAGAAAATATTTTAAATCTCGCGAAAATATTTTAAATCTCGCAAGCACTTATGGTTCGCGAAAAGGAAAAGATTTAGTACACGAAGAAAAGACCATATATTAAGGTTTTTTGAGCTTAGCGCTAATTAATTTATTTTACATTGCATTTATTTAATACATTTTTTAGATTTCTTTTCGATATTGTTTATAATAATGATAATAATAATAATAATATAATAATAATAATATAATAATAAGTAATAATAATAAATAATTATAATAATAGCTAATAATTTATAATTTATAATTATAAATTATAATTTAATTATAATATAATTATAATTATAAGGCCAGCCTCTAGAAGAGCCACAATCCATATCTCAAAAACTACAATAGCTACAGGAAAAAGGAATACATTGTTGGAATCCTGGCAACATTTTAGTGCGGAAAATGGTTTAAAAAAAAAAAATAAAAAAAAAAAATAAAAAAAATAAAAAAAATAAAATAAAAAAAAAAACATAGCATTGGCTATTTTTTTTGTGGGGGAGGCTCGAGCCGGCGGGCGGATATTATATACTAATAAGCGCATATACTATATAATAGGTATGTAATATTAATATAATATTATATAAATATAGAGATATATATAATATATATAGTATTATATATATATATAAGGTATATACGTGACTAGTATATACACTAGTAATAAATATATTATATATAATATATTGTGTAAAGTATTACACGGCAATGTAGGGGCTCGATGCGAGGGGAAACGCAGACCGGGTGAGGGACGTGGTTCGTCCTTCATATCTGCGCCTGTAGGGGAGGGGCGGGAGGAACGCACCCGCGACAACCCAAATACCAAAGGAGCGGGGTTCCGTGAGACCTCGCAGAGTCAGGGGGGGAATTAGTCACCTACTGCCGCCGTAGATTCCCAGGAAGGGCACGAGAGCACACCGACTCCTAGCTGCAGGTCGGTGAGTATAGGGTCCCTAGTAGGTGATTCTTTAGTTAAAAAACAAAAAAAACAAAATTTTAATATAAAGTCTATGTTATTTTACACGAGTAAACGTATAAAAGAGTCTCTAATAGGAGCCTTCTAATGCATAAATTCATCTAAAATTAGTTAACAAAGCTATTTCTTTTTATATTTGTATTTTTTTTACACATTGCCTTCAGAAATCATGATAAACACGTTTTACCACCGAAGGACTCTCCAAAAATGTATTCCTTTTCCCCTGTAGCTATTGTAGTTTTTTTTTTTTTTTTTTTTTTTTTTTTTTTTTTTTTTTTTTTTTTTTTTTTTTTTTTTTTTTTCTTTACAGTTTCCCGCACTAAAATGTTTACCATGCAATCCAGCAATGTATTTTCCTTTTCCGTAGCTTGTTGATAGTTTTTTTAGATAATGGATTGGTGGTTCTTTTTAAGAAAAAAAAATTTGTGGACAAAGATAAAGGAACTCGTACACAAAACATTGAACGTACTTGATCAAGCAATAGTGTTAATTTATTTTCATATATAATTTCAATTTTGAAACATATTACAAGCAACACTGATATTACGACTATTAGGAAAATAATTTCAATACATTAAATTCTTAATATTTAAATGGTTTTCAATATCCATTGAAATTTAATATTTTATACTTTTTAAACTTCACGGAAAAAAGATAAATATTAAAAATAAATTAAATTGAATTTTAAATAGAAAAAAAGGCTTGAATGGCAGTTCTTGCCTGCATAATAGAATACGCAATACCAACTTTACATCTACTCTTTTTTTGTTGTGGTTGGCGAAATCATAAAGTACCTACATCGGTGAAACACATGATTTCACTCGCAAATATGACCTATCTTTCAAAAACCCTAAACTCTGCCTTACCGATACCACAGATCTAGTCCACAACGCCATACCATTACATATACCACAAATGAACCATTAGTAACTTTGAAACCTTAAACCTTAAGGATTTACTGAATCCCTTCTGCATAAACAATTGCCAAAATTTAATAACATACAAAGAACGACTCACAAATAGATCCCATCATAAACAACATTTTGAACTCCTCAGGAAGAAAAAATTAAAAACCAATAATTCAATTTATAAAATTTTATCTTATGCATTTTTTTACTATATTTAATTTAGTGTTATGATTAACATAGCAGTGAAAGAGGACCAAGATTGGGTCGATGCTTTATGCTAAATATTCCTTCATAAAATTCTTTTAAATATTTGTATTACCTTGGCAACCTTATTAGTATTAGAAAATTGATTTTCTCTTATTTAGATAAGGATTTACAACATTATATAATTAAAGGCATTACAAATATTATTACTGGCTGGACGTCTAAGTCAATTTACATAATTATAATAATATATAATATATATATATATATATATATATATAATATATATATATATATATATATATATATATAATACGTATATATATATATATATATATATATATATATATATTATATATATAAGAAAGTGAAAGGGAAGGTGTCGGAGAGAAAGTGATAGATAAAGAGATATAATATAATAATATAAAAAAGGGAAATAAAAAATTTGCCTTCTTGTGTGTTGTGTGTGTGCGTTTGAGAGAGAGAGAGAGAGAGAGAGAGAGAGAGAGAGAGAGAGAGAGAGAGAGAGAGAGAGAGAGAGAGAGAGAGAGAGAGAGAGAGAGAGAGAGAGAGAGAGAATCAAAATTAAAAATCTTTTAATTTAGCGACTTTAATTATCTATTTTTTCAGACTTGCAAAAAAAAAAATTTTTTCCTAACATTCTTTACACGAACATAAAATTAATCAGTAAATTTATTAATTAATTATTAAATTTAACAAATTTAGTGACACAGAGTTTGTATTATTTTTAAAATGTAAGAGTGCGAAATCGCATAGGCTGTTTTTAAAAAGTTTGCTCTGGAATAACTCAGTGATTGAGAGAAAATGTTTTCAGTATTTCATTTCAATAAAATTTTTTGCTCATTGGAAAATGTTTTTGCTCAGGTCACTAAAGTATAATATAATAATCTTATAACCAAAATATTTAATATAAAAATTTAATAACCAAAAAATTTAATATAATAATCTTATAACCAAAAAATTTAATATAATAATCTAATAGCCAAAAAATTTAATATAATAATCTTATAACCAAAAAATTTAATATAATAATCTTATAACAAAAAAATTTAATATAATAGTCTTATAACCCAAAAAATTAATTTAATAGTTTTATAACCAAAAATTTAGTATAATAATCTTATATGCAAAAAATTCAATAAATAATTTTATAACGAAAAAGTGTAATATAATGATCTTATAACCCCAAAAAATTAATATAATAATCTTATAACCAAAAAATTAAATATAGTAATAATCTTATAACCAAAAAATTTAATATAATAATCTTATAACCAAGAAATTTAATTTAATAGTGTTATAACCAAAAAATTTAATATAATAATCTAAGAGGGCAAAATTAAATAAATAATTTATAACTGGCAAAAAATTTAATATAATGATCGTATACCCAAAAAAATTTACTATAATAATCTTATAACCAAAAAATTAAATATAGGAATAATCTTTTAACCAAAACAGTTAATATAATAATCTTATAACCAAAAAATTAAAATACGAAAATATGCGTTAAAGTATAAAAATTTCGACCTTACTGATAGTAACTTATAAGACTAATCCATAATTTAATATATTTTTTTCTAATCTATAATTTAATATATATTTTTCTAATATATAATTTAATATATTTTCTCTAACATTCTAAAAACAAAAAACAAAATATCCCAGATGTCACTAACATACAATTTGTACTACTATTATTGTATGCATTAAATTTTATTATTTAACTTTGCCTGATGTCACTAATACGCAGCATGTACTACTATTAGATGCATGACCTTTAATTATTTAACTTTGCCAGTGTTACTAATATTCAACATGTACTATTGCATGCATGACTTTATATTGTTTAACTTTGCCAGATGTCACTAATATACAACATGCACTATTGCATGCATGATTTTATTATTTAACTTTGCCAGATATCACTAATATGCAACATGGTACAATAGTACATAGTACATTACAATAGTACATCACTAATATGCAACATGCACTATTGCATGCATGACTTTTATTATTTAACTTTGAAAGATGACACTAATATGCAACATTACTACTGCTTGCATGAATTTTAATTATTTAACTTTGCTAGATTTCATTTATATGCAACAAGTACTACTATTACATTAATGACTTTTTATTATTTAACTTTGTAAGATGACACTAATATGCAACATGTACTTTTGCATGCGTTACTTTTTAATATTTAACTTAGATTTTACTTTCCTTTACTAAGAATTAAATAAAATATAGAACTATTCAACTATATGATAAAACAATACGAAAACATAAACCGAATTTCAACAAACCGAAAATTGATAAAATATTATTCAATTATTTACAATTCTGTAAAATTCTATTCATTGGAAACATAAGTTAATGTTATTAAACTACGTGTATTATTATTATTATTATTATTATTATTATTATTATTATTATTATTATTATTATTATTATTATTATTATTATTATTATTATTATTATTATTAAATTATTAATATGACCATTAGTATTATTATTATTATTATTAAGATTATTATTAGTACTTATAATTATTACTATTATGATTACACAGGTTTTATTATTATTATTATTATTATTATTATTATTATTATTATTATTATTATTATTATTATTATTATTATTATTATTATTATTATTATTATTATTATTATTAATATAATAATAATAATAATAATAATTTATTATTATTATTATTATTATTATTATTAATATTATTATTATTATTATTATTATTATTATTATTATTATTATTATTATTATTATTATTATTATTATTATTATTATTATTATAATTAGTAGTAGTAGTAGTAGTAAATGATATAACAATCTAAATAAACAATATCACATCTTTTTACAACTATCGACTTCTCTTATCAGCACTCTGATAAAAAAAAAAGAAAAAAAAAAACAAAAAAAAAAAATAAAATAAAAAAAAAACAAGAAATAAAAATAACATTATTATACGTTATAACAATTTTGCCTCCAGCAAAAAAAAAAAAAAAAATTATTAAATAAAAAAATATATATTTATTTAAAAGTAACTGAAAATAGTAACGATAATGAGGGAAAAGATAAACACTTTTTGCTCTATCTTTTCAATATTAAAATGACTAAGAAGGTGCAAACATGCTAGGAAATGGTTTTCTCAGAGAGAGAGAGAGAGAGAGAGAGAGAGAGAGAGAGAGAGAGAGAGAGAGAGAGAGAGAGAGAGAGAGAGAGAGAGAGAGAGAGAGAGAGAGAGATAAACAGAAAGAGAAGGAGAGGATGAGGGAGAGGGAGAGGTAGAAAGAGACAAGATAAAGAAAGGGAATGAAAATCAGAAAATGAATTAGAAACAGAGAAAAGGGTAAGGAAAGGTAAACAGAAAGAGAGAAAAGGTGAGAGAGAAAAAGAAGAGGGATACAGAGAGATATATAAAGTGAAAAAGGAAGAGATAGAGAAAGAGGAAGATCCAGAGAGAGAAGATCTAGAATGAAAAAAAGAAGAGAAAGAGAAGTGAGATAAACGAGAGAGATGATATATATAAATATATATATATATATATATATATATATATATATATATATATATATATATATATATATATATATATATATATATATATATATATATATATGTATATATATATATATATATGTTATGATATATATATATATATATAAGTTTGAAAAAGATGAAAATGTTTAAAGTATTTTCTCCTCAAATATAACTTTGTAACTTATATTTAAAAATGTTTATTTACTGTAACATTTTAATAGCAGTTTTGTAACAAAAAAACAAACAAAAAATGACTAAAGTAATAGTTTTCATTATAGTATTTTCCGTTATTAATATTTATTTTCTTTTTAAAGAAGGGTTAATGTATGTTTTCCTGACATTTATTTCCCCAACATTTATTTCCCCAACATTTATTTCCAACATTTATTTCCCCCAATGTTTGGTTTATTCCTTTGGGCCATGTACATAAACCCACATCTCCTCACCCAAAACCCCCCCTATTCACCATATATATATATATATATATATATATATATATATATATATATATATATATATATATATATATATATATATCTCTCTATATATATCTTTATAATATATATATATATATATATATATATAATATATTATTATTACATATATATATTATATATATATTATTACATATATTACATATATTATTATTATTATTATTATGATGTATATTATTATTATTATTATTACTATTATTAATATATATATATATATATTATTATTATTATTATTATATATATATATACACATATTATTATATATATATTACATATATTATTATTATATATACACATATATATATATATATTATACATACATATATATATATATTATTATATATATACATATATATATATATTATTATATTATTATTATTATTATACATATATATTATTATTATTATTATTATTATTATATATATATTATTATTATTATATATATATTATATATTATTTATATTATATATATTATATTTTATATTATTATTATATTATTATATATATTATTATTATATTATATATATTATTATATATACATATATATATACATATATTAATAATACATATTATTGCATATATTATATATATACATATATATATATATATATATATATATATATAATATATATATATATATATATATATATATATAGCATATATATATATATATAGGTTATAAATATATATAATATATATATATTTATATATATATATATATATATATATATATTTATATATTTTTTGTTGTAGTGATAATATAAATTTATATATATATATAGTGATGCACCGGAGAGTAATTTTGGCCGGAGGCCGGAGAGCCGGAGGCCGGAGAATGAAAATTTTAATTCCGGCCGGAGGCCGGAGTCTCCGGCCGGAGAATGAAATTTCCATTTATACTTACCTTCTATATATATATATATATATATATATATATAAAGAGTATATATATATGTATATATATATATATATATATATATATATATATATATATATATATGAAGGATTGACTCTAAACATGCAATTATCATGCACCTTCCTCGTCCGGATCCTAAGTAGTAACTACCTAGAGAAGTTACACTTCTTGAAGAGGGCTAAACCCGTGAGGTGTGTTGTTTTAATAAAAAGTTATTTAATTATTAATTTATCTGCTAAATAAAAGCGCATTTTAAAAAGGAAAGAAATATTCGTTAAATGGTTGGGGGAAGCGAGAGCCAATAGGAAGGCTGGAATAACATCACTCTTTCTTGAGATGAAACGTTGCTCAATGAGGGTAGCTTGCTTTTAGTGTTGCCAATTTTGAGCTCTTTGTTTGAAAACTATTGCATTTCTTAATTGTAAATAAAGTGCAAAAAATATGCACAAAAGACAATATTTTATTTTT
>JABUQX010115006.1:20000-22500 GCA_015478945.1 Trachelipus rathkii
TTTCCGATAACGAGTCTTGGATTCTCTTTTTATCTCTTATTGAGTTGTAATGATTTGAATCTTGCTTTTATCGATTATCGATTATCGAATTTCGATATTTCAGTTATCGATATTTCAATTTTGGTTTATATTGTGTTAACCTTTAATTTAATAGACTAATATATATATTATTTTTTGTTAAGAAATGTTCGCATCTCACGGACATTGCCCTACTCTAGGAGGGGAAATATATATATATATATATATATATATATATATATATATATATATATATATATATATATATATATAGAGAGTATATTGTTATTATTATATATATATATATATATATATATATATATATATACATATATATATACAGTAGGCGGTCTGTCTATAATCTGGCTGGAGCCCACCAAATTAAAAGTGCCAGGCGTAGGATGTTGACGGAAATATAAAATTTTTGCCAAAAAAAAAGTGAAAAGAAATTTTTTTTTTAACAATTTAATACATAAAAACGTAATAATTAATCAAGAAAATAAGAAGAGAATGATTTTTGCAACAGCAAATTGTGTGTAAGATATTTCAATATATCCAATAATATAAACTGTGGGCTGCTATTTTACAGCCCAGAAAAAAAGACCAACTTTATTAGTTTTTAAAAATAAGACAAACATGGCAACAAAAAGATTGCCAATTCCTATAATAATTTTTAGCATGTTGCCACTTTGGCCTTTTTGAATTTTATAACAACTTGGAGATTATACTCATATAAAATTGTATTCCAAGTTTGATCGAGTTGCTAGTTGTCCTTTAATGTCCTTTCTGTACATATAAAGACATATATAATATATGTAAAGACAAATTAAAATCTCATCAGTTCATTTTATGTTTAAGTAGAAATGGATGTCTTTTTTTTTTTTTTGGGAGTGTTGGAATTTAATTTGTATATATGAAATAAATTATTTATTTATAGAAAAAAATAATAAATTTTATATGAATGCTGATGATGATGATGTGCATGTGATGTTAATTTGAAATGTGAGCCCCAAATATTATTGTTAAAATTGCGAGTATTTTTAAAATTTATTATGTTAACATTGAAGAGAATAAAGTTTTATTTCTACTTTTGCTCTGAAACCTTCAAAGAAAGGTAAGGCTCCCATCACTATAGGCGATTTCGATTTCGTACCAACAAAAATCTGATTGACAAAGATTCTTATATATATATATATATATATATATATATATATATATATATATATATATATATATATATATTTATATACCCTCTCTCTCTCTATATTACATTATATTATATATAGTTACATATATATATATATATATATATATATATATATATATATATATTATATATATATATATATATATATATATATATATATATATATATATATATATATATATATATATATATATATATATATATAAATATATTTATTACATTATATATATATGTTATATATATATATATATATATATATATATATATAGATAAAAATACAAAGATATATATATATATATATATATATATATATATATATATATATATATATATATATATAACTTGCAGCCCCTCCATCCCAAGTTTTCACGAGCCGCCACTGTATATATATATATATATATATATATATATATATATATATATATATATATACAGATATCTCTATATATATATATATATATATATATATATATAGATATATATATATATATATATATATTATTATTATATATATAAAGATATATATATGATAATATATATATGGTATATATATATATATATATACATATATATGGCCATATTACTAAAAAAGTAATTCTGTCATCACCCGTTACTTGAAAGTAACGAGTCCGTTACTCCGTTACTCAAAAAAGTAGTTCTGTTATCGTTATTCCGTTTCTTTCAAAATGAAAATAAAAGTAAATTATAAGGTTCCGTTACTCCGTTATTTTTAGCTTTAACGTTTATTAATAGTTATAGGCCTTTAGTAATTTATAGGTTTGTGTGAAGGGTTAAATTTTCAACATTTCTTAATATTATTAAAAAGAAATTTAAAAAAATTATTTATAATTATTACATCAAAAATTAATAATTATACATAAATTAAAAACACGTATATATTTGTTTGTATATTTTTAGGCAATCGACTTTATGAGGTTGCATTTTCAATGTCCTAAGCATTCTGTTGGTTATCTTGTAATTTAAATAAAATTTACACTTTAATTAGGATAAACATAAACAGCAACATTGTTTGAAAAATACCCACTTCTTATTTTTTATTATTATTTTATTTTTATTAATTTATTTGCTTCAAGTGATTGAAGTAATTAGAAATATATAAAATGAGATTTAAACACTTTTAAGATACAGCATTTAGTAATATTTTAAGAACAATTTTATTTTGGAAAATAAAATTCAGTTTTCCGAGAATAGTTGTGTGATACTTGACTTTTCATGTATCAAACATGGCACAAATTTGAGTCTACCCCTGTCAAA
>JABUQX010115006.1:30000-31141 GCA_015478945.1 Trachelipus rathkii
ATATATATATATATATATATATATATATATATATATATATAGCTAGTATCACCAAAACGAATTTAAACATTTTAAATAATTTATTAGCCGACTAGTTTCGGGCAAGAATACTTCTTCCCATTTTCAAGGCTTACAATATAATGATAAAATTTCAAATAAAAATATTATATAACATCAATAATAATTAAAATAATATAAAGTTAAAATAAATAAATCATATAGATAAATTAATGATTACAATATTATGTAGTAAAGAGTTCTTAATTAAAACAAAATCTCACTTCAGTATTAAAAGACTGTTAAAATTTAGATTTTCATTTAAGGTCGGTTTGAGATGCCAAATATACAAGGATTCTAACAACTGAAGATCGGGTTCCTCTGTTTGGGACAATATTCCAAAATTGGTATCCTGTATATGGTGGCCTTCCTGAAGAGAATGAGCATTTATAGCTGAATAGGGGGAATGAGTAAATGGTCTAGAGTTCTGAAATTTGAATTACCTTGTGCACAGTAATACGTGGAAAGACTTGCATTGTCTTTCCTAAGGGGAAAAGCATCGTAGCCACTGCACTTATAATGATATATTACTGATGAGCATAAAGGTAATGGGAGTTTATCTTTGAAATATTTCCCAATTTTGTTGTCACTCACAAATATAAACCCAAACTAAAGTGTAAGTTATTTTAAAAACTTCACAACATTTTTGGGCACGAATTTCTGTAACTCATTCTTCCCCAGAAAAGGCAAAACCACATATACAAAATATCTCAGGAGCTGTTTATTTAGCTTGAGATTTGTCTTTAAATTTTTCTGAAAGTAATTTCGAAAAGTTGAGTCAATTATAAATTCTGGGAACCCATTCTTCAGAAATAATGTTTTCAGGAAATCAAGTTCTTTTGTAAAATTAACATAAGATGACGAAATTTTGTATCCCTGTCAAAAAGAGTTTTAATTAAGTTGATTTTAAAATATGAGGAATAAAAGAATAAAATTTTGTCGTCAATCCAGTAAAATTAGATTTTCTGAAGACACTGGTGTGAAATTTGTTGTTATCCTTGCATATATCGATATCCAGAAATGCCAAAGAATTATTTTGTTCTACATCAACGGTGAATTTTATATTCGGGTGTTTAGAGTTGAC
>JABUQX010115007.1:0-2500 GCA_015478945.1 Trachelipus rathkii
CCAGCACGAGAAAAACACAACAACGCGCACTCCTTAACAGATACCGAAACGACCTCTTCTCTTAAAATGTGTTTGATATAATTTATGTTAAGGCTTTTTGGTATAACCCGGGGCGATTAAGGCCTAATACCAGGTCAAAAATATATTTCAAACTGACCTCTTTCTGTAAAATGTGGTGCAATAACTCCGTTAGGCCTAAATTTAGGGCCTAAATTTAGGATATGCCTTTTTTGTATCCCGGGCTGACTTAAGCTAAATACTGGGTCAAAAGGTAATTCCAGTATAGACAAGAATCGAGATCATGTTATTATTATTTTATAAATATATTTCAAACCGAAACATGCTGGATAGGTAAGATCCTTTAAGCAGGTAAGAAGGAAATGTTTACCTTTCTTGTGAGTGGACGGAGTAATATCCTTATCTCTATATGACTCGTATGTGATTGGTCGAGAATTATTTTATCGCTTTTTGGTTTAAAGATTCTGTAAGCCACTCTGCAGTGTGATTACATATTACAAAGTAATTCCATCTGGACTCATGCAATAGCGCTTTGTATTATAACATGGTGATTGGGTAGCACACTTGAAAATTCAAATCCATCGGTTTTCTTTTATATAAGAATGAAACCCTACTTCCTGGGATCTTGATTTCCTACTGGACAATGTCTTGTATTGAGGTATACCTGTTAAGGTGATTCATGATATACACTTAGTGAAACTAGAACACTTTTATTACAAATCAAAGAACTGTGCACCGCTTAACAGTCAAAACGAGTATGATTTTAAATAAAAGAGTTTGGGTCTAAAACATCCACCTGCTCAAATATAATTTTCATCCAATAACAGGTAGCTTTTGAGGCATTGAAAAAAAACATGTTTTTTCATACCTTAAAACCAAAAAGCGATAAAATAATTCTCGACCAATCACATACGAGGTCATATAGAGATAAGGATTACTCCGTCCAACTCACAAGAAAGGTAAACACATTTCCTTCTTACCTGCTTTAAAGCATCTTACCTATCCAGCATGTTTCGGTTTTTAAAATATATTTATAAAATAATAATAACATTGATTCTCGATACTTTTTGTCTATACTGGAATTACCTTTTGACCCAGTATTACGGCTTAAGTCAGTCCCGATACAAAAAAGCATATCTAAATTAAGGCCTAAAATTTAGGCCTAAACGTAGTTATTGCACCCCATTTTTACAGAAAGAGGTCAGTTTTGAAATATATTTTTGACCTGGTATTAGGCCCAAATCGCCGCGGGGTACAAAAAGGCTTATTCTAATAAATTTATCAACACATTTTACAGAGAGAGGTCAGTTTCGTATCTGTAAGGAGTGCGGGTTGTTGTGTTTTCTCGTGGTGGATTGTCAATGTACATAGATAATAAATAATAATAAAGAAAATCCGAATTATTTAAAAAACTTTGAAATATTTTTAGTTAACAATGAGCGAATAATATTAAATGTATAATAATAATACTATAAAAACCTAGACATGATTTTAATAAAATCATGTTTATGCTAGCAGAGAAGAACTTATTTTGTTATTTTTATACTTATTACATGGCTAAAGATGACGTAAAGCAGTAAGTCAATAGAAAAAACGTGGCATAGCTGGTGTAGAGGGTGCTAGGGGCTGCCTTACTGATTTATTGATTTATTGCTTTTAAGGTAGTAAAATATGTTTTTAATAAAATTTCATAAAATTTTAGTAAAAATTATTTTAAAACTTGATAGTTATAAAATTTATAATAAACAAAAAGTATTAACAGTTAATAATAAATTCTTTGTTCAAAGACAATGATTGATTTATTTATAGACGTTTAGAAACTTTGAATAATTTTAGTTATAATTGAATGAGTAATATAAATGTACGTGATTAATTAAAACATAAAATGTTTTAATAAATTATACGTTATGTGTGGATGTTGTGTGTGTCTGTGTGTGTGTAAGTGTGTGTGTGTGTGTGTGTGTGTTGTGTTTGTGTGTGTGTTAAATAATAATAACAATAGGCATGAAGTAAATAACACTAAGTATAATAATAAAAATAATAATAAAATAATAAAATAAAATAATAAAATAATAAAATAAATAAAAAGTATTAAAACAAAATAAAAAATATAAAAGAAAACATAATGTTAATAAATATACGAGTTAAAGCAGTAAAACATATGAGTTAAAGCAGTAAAACATATGAGTTAAAGCAGTAAAGCAGTAAAACATATGAGTTAAAGCAACTAATCCTCCTTGTTGGCCTAGGGGCATGTCTTATTGATTTACTGATTTAGAAGTGGCTTTAAGGTATGGCAATGTTAATAAATTATATGAGTTAAAAGCAGTAAAACATATGAGTTAAAGCAGTAAAACATATGAGTTAAAGCAGTAAAGCAGTAAAACATATGAGTTAAAGCAGTAAAGCAGTAAAACAAAAGCATACTAATCCCCTTGTTGCTATGTAACACCTCTATTGATTTACTGATTTAGGTTATGCT
>JABUQX010115007.1:12500-31054 GCA_015478945.1 Trachelipus rathkii
GATATAATTATATAATAATAATATATATATATATATATATATATATATATATATAGTTATAAAATAAGGAATTAGATGTTGACATTATAAACTTCAACTTCATTAAATATTTACGCATTAATGTAAGTATTTTTTTTAACAACATTTTAAAATTTTAAAACTAGGTTGTAAAAATTTGACCTAAAATTTTATGAGTTAAAGAGAGAAAACGTAAGGATTTATTAACATGAATAAATATATATATATACTATAATATATATATAATATACTATATATATATTATATAATTATAATATATATATATATATAATATATTATAGGTATATATATATATATATATATATAATATATATAATATATATATATATATCTAATATATATGTATATATATATTTTACATACGATGCCACTACTCACGGGCAAGGACCCTTTCAAAAGGAGGGGGGCAAAAAAACAAAACAAAAACAAATGGAAAGTAAACCCACCCATTCCGTTGCCTAACGCAATTATCTCAGGTGGGAGCAGACGTGGGACTGAAAAAGAGGAATATGGAATACTAGTAGGAAAATAGATGAAGGCAAGGAGTTCCACAAAAGAGATGTGGCTGGAAAGGAGTCACCACAACGAGTGATCCTTGAGTCTCCAATATTCATGTGTAAAGAGGGCGACGCAGTAGTGGAGGAAATGCGAGGGTCAATTCTCTTGAGCAGCTGCGTTTGTATACCTATAGAAAAGCGATAGAGCGCAACGTGCAACGTCGCAGAGAAAGAGGGTCAAGAGAGAGTCCGAAAGCATGGGGGCAGTTTATATGTCTCTTAGCCTTAGCCTCAACCCTATCCAAAAGGAGGGTGCAACCGGATCCACCCCAAATGTGAGAACAGGGGCGAATAATACCATTATATAACTGGAGTATCTGAGCAGAAGAAAAAAATTCACAGGCAATCTGAACAGAATTCCCAGCTTCTTAGAAGGCGCATTTTAGGCAACACGATATGTAGCGAAGTTCTCCAAGACAATTTTTCATTATTTATTTTTAGTCAAAGAATGTTTGTTGTTTACAGGTGAGACATCAGAGCCGTCGAAGAGGATAGGAAAGTTGGGAGGTGTTTTTGAGTGGGAGATATGACTGATTCAAATATAGAATACCTATATATATATATATATATAATATAATTATATATATATTATAATATATATATATACTATATATATTATATATAATATATATATATATTATATAAACTATAAATAATACCTATATATTTATAATTAACCGTATATATATAAATAATATATAGGTTATATATAATATATCATATAAATATATAATATATATATAAATATATATATATATATTATATATATATATATATATATATAAACATAAATATATATATATATATATATATATATTAAATATTATACAGAATTTTCAGACCCTGAAGGCAGGAAAATATTTCGCTATTATTGAAGTTGAACGATTCAGAAAAAACATGGGATAGGCTTTTAGAAGGTGTTATGCACCGTAGTACAGGATAATGGCGAAGTTGGATGGAGTCCAGTTGAGGACAATCAATGAAAATGCGGTGAACACATTGCTGGGTGTAACGACGGCAGAATTTGCAGGTGGTGGGAGGATTCCGTGAAATGTAGTGGATGTGAATGATATCGATGTTGCCAATGGAGAGGCGTGTGAAGATCATCTCCTGCAAGCGATTTCGTTTGTGAGAGGAACAATATTCGCCAATATTTCGCTTTATTTTTCTAAATTTCGCCCCTCCCGATAATTCTTCCAGCAGACCTGCCAGCGAGGTCAAGAAGCCTAGTCAAAGAGCAGGATAATAATTAATCAGCTGATAGTAAGCGACATTGTCCAGTGGCATCCAGGAGATACCGAGAACAGCTACGGAAAGAGTAGGAGGTCACTCTGGATTATCTGTCAGCTATTTCTTTGCAATTCACTCTTACGTGAGAGGGGGTACAATAGAGTGCAATTTGTTTCTTGCAAGAGTGAAGCAGTCGGAGAAATTGTTGTACGGTGAATACCATTGTGGTTTTAGAGTAGGGGCTCTAAGAGCCAGGAGGGCACCGAGCGAATCCGAGTAAATGACAAGGGTGGTCTTGGTTAAGGAATAAAATTTGAGAGGGCAATTAGTTATTAGAGCTATTAGTTCTGCAGTAAAATTTGAAGCATAATAAGGGATGGTATAGAAGAGGTTGCGGTCAGGAAAGATGGCAGACGTGCCTACTCCTTCTCCTGTTTTAGAGCCGTCTGTAAACACTGAAATGGATCTGTGGTGAAATGCAGAGTGATGCAAGAATGATGCCATTAACAAGGCGGCAGAAATTGTTAGATTTGTAAAGAGAGGAAAGGACCAGGCAAGCGGAGTTAGCTGGGAGTAGCCAAGGTGTATACCCTACGTATCATAAGAAAATGATAGCATCTTTCAAAGGAATGTTGAAGAAATTAAGAATGCTACAATGTGTTTGCAAATAACCAGTAAGGAGGATTCTGTGGTACCTCTGGCAGAATTTGTGTCAGTGCAGACGGTATTTGGATTTAAAAGCTAGGATAACTGGATAACTTGTGCACATGATATATTCCCATCGCAAGGAGAACGTCATTACATCGGTCTCAACTTTGAGGCTTATCGGGGGGGGGGGGTTGGGATTGGAAGGCTTCCAGTGGAGATACGGATCGCTGGGTTTGGAGGGCTTCCAGTGGAGATACGGATCGCATCTTTTTGGGTAGGGTCTATCAAATGTATATGACACAATTTCAAAGCGCACGATGACAAGTCGTTTTCAGGTGTTTAATGTGCGGTTCGTAAGGTACCATATAAGGTTAAGTTTGCGGGAGGAATATGGCAGGTTCTACTACTCTCTTTTTCCTTTAATAATACTTCTGAGGGTTTCGAGAGGGAGAAGTGGAAGCCATGGGAGTCACCAGATTGTGAAATGTTCTTGATGACTAGTTGGAGTTGTCGTTCAAGAAATGATATCCTGGCAGACAATGTATAACGCCAGGTCATCAACACACACGGAAATCTTGACCGTTGCTGTGATGGTAGTAACGACGTCCTTGAATCCAAGAGCGAATAATAATACGCTAAAGACAAGACACTGCCTAGTGGAACTCCTTCATCCAGAGTAAAGTGGCGTGATATAACAGCCGAGTATCGTACCCGGACGGATTTTTCTGACTGCGCATTGAATAAAGAGAGGAAACTTTCTTCCGAAACTAAGCGTGTAAAGTTAAGGAGGAACTCGGTTCTTCACGTTGTCATAAGCCTTCTCAAGGTCAAAAAAGACACCAAGAACCATTACGCCAACTGAGAAGACTTTTCGGATGTTATTATCCAGTCTTAATAAAGGGTTCGCGATCGAATGATTTTTCGGAATCCAAACTGGAAGTTTGGGTAAGCCCGGCGACTCTCTAGATCCATCAGGAACACTAAAGCAAAGGGTTAATGTGGTGGAGCATGTATGAAACGATGTCTGGGCCAGGGGCACCGTCTTTGCAATTCGCCAGTGCTGGTTGATACTCTAAGTGTAAAATGACGGTTATAGGTATAATCTTTCCCTTTCATTGTTGAGAAATCTGGCGGTAGAATGCTAATTCTTAATTTTTGGAAGGCCTCAGTATAGAGGAAAAAACTTAAGTGGCTAGCAAAGCTATATCCTGATACATCTCCGACAGCTGCTGGAACAGAGACCGTAACGGAGAACTGTGGATAGAGAGCTCTTAAAGCAGAGAGATATTTTATGTACAACTTTCCACATCGAAGAAAGGAGTTGTGGAGTTTATATTATCTCTAAGAGTTTTTTCTTGCCCAGGTTAGCTTGTGCACACTTTTGGGACCACCAATGGGTTGCCAATCGCCTGTCCGCTGAAGACCTCGGGATACAGGTTTCTGCTGGTGCAATTATTATCTGTTAGGAAAAGTTAAAGTTCGTTAAAAAGAGAGTGGGATAGTTGCGGCTTGATAAAAAGATCCATTCCACTCGATCACAACGCCAGCGGGAGTGAGATTAGGTTCTAACACCAAGCTCTTTGTGAGTTCGTGTAAGGCTATCTGGTAATGGTCAATGCAGTACAAATAATCGAAGTGGGACCATGTGAAGCGATTCATAAGATTGGGAGCAAAATGAGATGTCTATACAGGTAGAGGAGTGTGTGTCTATACGTTCATAGGTAATGAGTTCAATGTTAAGGCACTCCAGAGAAAAGGGGAGATAGACAAGGATCTAGCCTTAGGTGAGGTGACGAAGGTTGAAATATCCTAATATGTCAACTGGAGGGGGTTTTGCTGGAAAAGGTCGCCAAAGTAGGCCTAGTGAAATCGATACTGGGAGCTGGTGAAATAGTTGTACAGATAGACTCGTGGTGAAGAGGGACTGGGTAATAGAGTACATACTTTTGAATGAGAATTCCGGCTCCTCCCCTATCTTTTTCACCTCGTTCTATAGATGTTAGTGGAGACTTGTATTCCAACTGTTGGAAGAGGTCGCGATAGCACAGTTGAAATTCCTGCAAACATATGTACTTTGGTGGACATAAATTTACTAGTTGAATGAGTTTTTCAAAATTAGAATAGTAGCCACAACAAACCCATTGAATTAAGGTGGTCATACTGTGTTATATGTACTATAAAGATTTCTTGAGAGACAATTGTCTTTGCGTGATGATCGGAAGTGTCAGAAATAGAATTAGTTGGGGTGGAGAGACTAAGGCGTAGAACCTGACGAGGGGCTGTAAATCCTGATTGTAAGGAATAATCACAGTTTTCCATTCAGCTCCATTTCGGAACTGAAATCCATGTGATCCTGTAGGATATAGATTCTTACGGAATGCTGTAAGAGGAAACTCGAAGGAAGAGTTGGTGGAGGATTCGGATGAGCTGGAATAATCCAACAAGCTAAAGAGGGTTGGTTGGTGGGTTGTTCGACAGCTGTGGTTGATTGAGCACAATCTATTGATATTGATACTATTGTCTCGGGAATAGATCCGACTTGCATTTTCTACAACGGGGGTCGATGTATTCTGCGTCACGAATTTAGATGATTTATATTTTATATTCAGTTAGTGATGAATGTGACATCAACATCCACATTAAGTTTGATGCCCGCATTCGCAATTATTATTGCGAATGTATAAAATATTGAGTTATTAATTTGTTTTCTAGTGTTAATTAATTATTCGAATAGTATGAATAAGAATATTATTTTTTCCATCTTTTTTGAATCTGTTTGTAATATATATATATATATAATATATATATATATATATATATATATATATATATATATATATATATATATACTATATATATATATATATATATATACTACTATATATATATATATATATATATATATATATATTTATATATATATATATATATATATATATATATATATATAACTATATATATATATATATATTTAATATATATATATAATGAAATAAAAAAGTAGTTGAAGAACATGATGCAAATTGAAAACTCATATATATATATATATATATATATATATATATATATATATATATATGCTATATATATATATATATATATATATATATATATATATATATATATATATATATATATATATATATATATGCCTATACCTATGCTTCTGCTGGCCCACATAATTGGAGGGCACACCTTCGGAAGCGGCGCCGCCACCGGGGCAGTTCCACAGGTCGAGGATAGAGGATACAGAAAAGACGGCGGGGGCGTCGAGAGCTAGGCATCTCAGAAGGAGGTGCTCTATTGTATCCTGAGGTGTGGCATCTGGTTGCAAGTGGGGGAGTGACGTTGTCTGATTTAAATCTAGATTTATGTGCATGAGTCTCGGTGGTGGCGACCCGATCTGCACCGATGAGGTCCATTTGGCTTCTTCTAGACAGCGTTTCTTCTATTGGAGTTTTGGGGGAGAATTATTTAATAAAGTATTATTTGGGCAGTTTTGAAGGTAAGTGTTTGTTAGGTGGGAATGGATATGTTAAGTCCATGGCCTATTGGGAGGGGGCGGGGGAATTATATTATAAGTGTTGTAATAAAATTGTGCAGGTGAGGAAGGGGGGGATTTTAGTCTTTGTCGAGGGGGGTTGGAGAGAATTTGGTGACATGAATGGGTTGGGTTACAGGTCTTCTGGTAGAATTGGGTCCCTACCATCTCCAGATGTGTGGAAATGGGGAGGATGGAGGTTTCATCGTGTAAATGTTGGATTGGGGTGGTTTTAGTGCAACCTGTGATAATTCTAAGGACTGCGTTTTGGGAGATTTGTAGTTTATTTGTGTTTGATTTTGAAATTGCAGGGAACCATGCTGGGGAAGCGTAGTTTAAGTTAGTTCTAGTTGCTTATAGATAGTAGTGAGTGTGTGCTTACTGTCGCTGAAGTTGTGTTGGGAAAGGGTTCGGAGGGTGTTTAGTTTTCGTTGAGTTGTGGAAGTGATTTGGTCAATATGGGGGGAAAGCGTCATGTGGGTGTCGTATGTAAGTCCTAGTATTTTTGGGGTTTTAAGTGGGAGGGGTTATTGTTCAGAGTAATTAAAGGATGGAGGGAGGATTGATGTCGGTCTGTGGTTAATAGGGTGATAGAGGACTTAAGAGGGATGCTGTCATTCTGTTGGTGATTAACCAGTTTTCTAAAAAGTGAAGTATTCTTGAGTATGTTGTGTGGCTGTGTTTACGTCTGGGTGTTGGGAAATGAGCTAATGTCGTCTGCATACGTGATTAGTTTGGTGGAGTGGAGGGGATTGGGGTGGGTAGGTCTGCGGTGAAAAAGTTGAATAAAGTATTGGAGAGAATGAACCAACTGGGACGCCGTTTGTAATTTGATAGAGTGGGAGATTGTTTTATATAATACTTTTGCAAAACGTTTGGTGATGAAATTAAGAAAGAAATAATTTTTTTTGTCATTTTTCTATATATATATATATATATATATATATATATATATATATATATATATATATATATATATATATATATATAGTTAGACATCTATATATACTCTTCTCTCTCTACATGATACTATATATATATCATCACCCACCTTCTCTCCCCAAGACTGGTGGTAAGGTGCGTCGTATGCACCGGAATAGAGAAGTATACAAGAATATAACGCAAGTCGAAAGGAAAGCCCAGCCTTATCACCCCCTTTATATCCTTTAGTGAGAACTCGTCGCAGTCAGAAAAATCCATCCTGAAGCTTCACGGGATCATTCACAATGGCCACTCTGTGTTTTTCTTCAAACTCCTGCGCTCCAGCACCTGCTCCGCCTCCGGATCAATGCTTCGTCTCATTTGCTCCGTCAAATGAGACTTCTTCTTATTCCTTCTTTTCCTTTTTCCTTCCTCCTTCCACCTTCCTTCTTCTTCTCTGTCTTGCACTCTGTGCTTTTCTTCTTTTTTCAATTGGGACACCCTCCAAGGGGGACCCTCAAACTCATTTAGGGTTGTTGAAACACATAAATTCGGAATCTATGTCCTTTAAAACCTATGTAAACCCACCTTCTTTGACTCAATATGTGACTGGAGCCAGAATTCCAGTCTGGCTCCGGTATCAGCTCCGGCACCAGTTCATGTGCTCCGGTACTTAATTTTAACTCACTACTCTATTTCATTCGTTCTCTTCTATCTACTCACCAAATTTCAACCTCCTAAGTCCTTTTCGTGGTTTTGGGGGCTCAGACCCCCTCCCCTCCTTGGACGTGGCAGCGTGAAACCTCAGGGCCAGGCAGGCAGCACCTTCACCAACCTCGGTAGCAAGTTTGAAATGGATACCTTAACCAGAAAACCTTAAAAGCCTAGAAATATACATGAACACCGCAACACCGGTGTCAAATGCCCTAAGGACTGCACCGATCCACTCGGTAATACCGGTAGTCGATTCGCAGACCCTCTAAATATAGGGGTAGGCACAATGTTCAGATCTGTAGCTAGAAAAATAAAAAAGTTGTATAGAAAGGGGGTAGGGTAAAAAACTATAAAGGGCGGTAGGGTATTAACTCATACTAGGAGTGATTCGATTCCATTATAAACCATCAGAATCGATTCACCATCATCGATTACATACTAATCGATACTAAAAAACAAAGTGGTATAGGAAGGGGGGTAGGGTAAAAAAAAACATACTAAAACCATGGTATGAATCCTTCGAAAACCATACGAGGTTTTCCCAAAACCTTATCACATACGAAGACGAGCATCCTTATCAGCGGCTTCGCCTTTGATGAGCCGCATTATCACCAGCAGCGACTGTGACATCACTTCCGGTTTCTGAGTTCGAAACTTGATGTTTACTACGGCGATTAAATCGAATGTTAATTATCATAATTTTTTTTCCGATTATGTTTTTAAATGTATTAAACCAACCACAACACACAGAAAGACGATTTAAAAATCGATTTAGGGGTAAAAGACCTCGAGAAATCGACTGGAATCGTCAGAAATGATGTACCGATCATTGAAAACCTTCTAGGAACCAAAAACCCCTTTTTGGGGGGTTAAAACCCCTAAGAACAGGTTAAAAACTTAGAAAATGGTCTTCCAGACCTTAAAATCGGTCTAACCGATCTTAAAAACCCTTACTTTGACGTATCAAACGTCAAAAACTAAATGTTGAAAAATGTTGCCTTGCAACATTTGAAACATCCGGTTACAATTTCCGGTTTGCAACATTTCTGCTGCTAGTTTGCCACACTATACTACTGCCTTTATCTACATTTACTTTCAAACCTCTCCTTTTACACACACTGCCAAATCATTCATCAAATCCTCTCAAACTCTCTCAGATTCGCACATAAAACAAAACCATCAGCGCACGAAAAGCAGGGAAACTTCTACTCTCTTCCATTCTCTATCAGTCTTAACATTTTTCCCTACCTCTAATTCTTTCATCACCCCATCCTTATAAGAAATTAATAACCAAGGAGATATAACACATCCCTGCCTCACACCACTGTTAATATTAAGCCATTTATTTTCAACTCCATTTATTCTTACACACGCTTAATTATCGACGTACATACTTTTGATTCCATTCAGAAGCCTTCCTCCAACACCATATATTAGTAACACCTGTCACGGAACTTGCCTATTAATCCTGTCATACGCCTGTGGCCAATTCATAAAACCTAAATGCAATTTATTCTTCTTGTCTCATTTTCGCAATCATTTGCTTCAATGCGCAGATTTGATCTAAACAACTTCTACCACTTCTAAATGCACCTTATTCTTCGTCAATCAGTCCCTCAGTCACGACGCACTCTCTCAATCATTCGGAGCTATACGCTCCACAAACGCTCTGTTGCACAACTTCCATATCCAGTCAATCACAATCTGGCCTTCATTCTTGATCATTTCACCAGTAATTCCATCTATACCTGCGGATTTACCATTCTTGAACTTTCTCACTACCTATTACCTCTTCCCAACTAATTACCTCAGGGCCAAAATACCTATTTTTTTACATTATCAAACCCACACACATTCAACTCTTCATTACTACCAATGCTATGCAGATTTTCGAAGTGTTCCCTTTACTCTCTCCTCACATCCATTTCATCAGTCAAGAAAGTATCATTCCTAAGTACCATCCTTATTCATTATTCTATGAAGATTCCCCTTACTCTCTTTCTTAACTTTTCCTACTTCCCTCTAAGTCCCATATTCATCCTTCTTTCAAACTCTTCATTTAGCTCTTTTTTTTCCTCCTAAGTATGCAACTTATATATATATATATATATATATATATATATATATATATATATATATATATATATATATATATATATATATATATATATATATATATATATATATATATATATATATATATATATATATATATATATATCTTTTTAGATATTTCTAAACACCTTTCTTTTGAGGTCTCATCGTTGGTTTTCAGCACATTCAACCACGTCTCTCTCTCTCTCTCTCTCTCTCTCTCTCTCTCTCTCTCTCTCTCTCTCTCTCTCTCTTATTTTTTTTTTTACCGCTTCCTTCACCTCTTTATTCCATCACTCACTATCGACATTTCTACTTTAACACATCCGCATACTTTCCTTGCACTACTAACAAAGTCACCCTTCATTTGTTTCCAGATTTTAGTTTCATCTTGTTCACATTCCACTGATTTATTTGCAAGTGCTCTCACATATTTTTCCTTATAACCTTGTTCATTTACACTTAATTCTTTCCACTTCCTAACTTATCTCATTCCTCTCCATCCATGCCCCCACTAACATAATCTTACATTAAAAAAAAGTGATTTGATATTTCCATCTCCAACCCCACCTCACTAATTTAAAGCCCATCATATACTTCAACATCTCCTTCTTCACTAACACAAAATCAATCATACTTTTCAATTGGATACCATCTCTACCTACACCATCTCTCTTATACTTATGAATACTCTTTGAGCAAGAAGAATGTTACTTGCGTACATACCTCTCTCCTAACAGAAGTCATTCACCTTACCATTCTCACTTTCTCCTTTAACCCCAAAGGCACCAGTTATACCATCCTTTTTTCGATCACCTATCCAACCATTTAAGTCGCCCAGCAGAATCAATCTGAAGTCCTAATCCATTCCATCAAAAACATAATTCAGATTATGCCAGAAAGTCACAATCTCCCCAACATCACCCTCAGATGGACCATACGTTGCAACCACACATACCTTAACCTTCTCAAACTCAAATTTAACCATTAGAATTCTAGTACCTACACAAAGAAAATCCACCATAACTCTGTGCCACAGGTAACTCATCAGAATCGCAGCTCCTTCTCTCCCCCTCTCATTCTCTCCACTCCAGCACACGCACATTTCACCCCACATTACTAGTCTTCAAAACTTCCTTTCATATGTTTCAGTCACAGTAATCAAATCAAATTTGTTCTTTTTAAATACATCCATTCCTCTCTCCTCATCATTTATTCCTCTTATCATTTCATGTACCCAAACGATTCATACAATTTCGCCAGAATATACAAGGTCGCTTACTGCAATCACGGCCATGTCCGAGGCATGCATAAGCATTTCTAGGGTATAAATATATGTTGTGGGTTCTTTCTCCCCAACACAGGGATTTATAATAAAAAGTTCTGTAATAGTAGTAGTGTTTTAAAGTCTTGTATGCGATACGAAGAATCTACTCTTGTGTAAGAAGCGTGTGGATGTGAGCGTAAGAGGAACGAACTATTGGGCACTGAAGTGTCCATACAAAACAAATGTCCAATAGGAGGTAACATCATCGCTTCGATAGCCCCTGCCCCCTCTCTCTCTCATATATATATATATATATATATATATATATATATATATATGTAACTATATATATTCCTTATATATATATATGCTGCTGCTGCTGCTCAACGCGCCTTAACCTTTGCTGCCAGCACGCCTTTGCTGCCAAACCAAAGTTACCAACGACGCGCGGAACGGGAGGTCAGATCAAAAAAAAATTTTTGCAGGTAACCTCTATGATGCTGTTCTAAATAGATGTTCTAGGGGCAGAAATGATTTTTTTTTTGTTCCTGACCTTATGTCAAAATGAGAGTTAGGTCAGGTTAGGTTTGTTATAGGCAAGGTTAGGTCAGGTCAGGTCAAGGTCGACCTAGGAAAAATAATTTAATTTCACCCTTTCAACGTATGAATGCTAATGTTTTTAACTTTAAAAAAACCTATGGACACATCTGATAAAAAAATACAATAATATTTGATATTTGATACATGTATTTATTTTATTTTCATAACATTATATAAAAAGTTTAGTTCCCCCCATATCATATTTTCTTTAAAACATTGAGAAGAGACAATAACCCAGAATGTAATGGGGACGTCACCAGGCTGGGGCAGTTCAGGGAACACGAAGGCCAGTCGGAAGCTCTTCCATTTAGTTTATGACTGTATAACACGCAGGCACATAAGAGAAATTAATTACTTTTCAAAATTTTCGCTTCATCCTCTAAAAATGTTTATTTTATCTGTACTTTCGTTTGATATAAACCACATTTACTAATTACCTATTAGCGTGTGGGCGTTAAAGTAACTTTTAACCATATATATATATATATATATATATATGCTGCTTTAACAACTATAATAATAACGTATATATATATATATATATATATATATAACCAACCTTCAACATCTTATAACGCCTTAACAATATAGCAATAGCTATATGTATATATATATAATAACTGCCTTTGCTATATGATGGACTATTTAAAAGAATTTTCGAGAGTTGGGTGGCATGCGCCCTCTATTGTTGCTGTTTGCGAAAGAGTATACACGCACTAAGTTTCTTCCGAAATAATCATATTTAGTGCTACCGCCAGCACCTGAAATGTGTTATAAAATGTCTTAAATGTCGAATTTTCACACCACCACCTTGGGTAACGACAGCCTGCGCGTTTTTTTAACGTGGTATCCCCAGTAGGGCCTAATCCACAAAGGTACACCTAATAATTACTCCCAAGATTGCCTTTCTCATTTCAGACTTTGTTGATTTTGAGAAACACATCTCTGTGCTTTTTCTACGATCTGCAAGATATACTGCCGCTGCTCCTTTTTTGTAAGATGGGTGTTAAAGGACTGTATTTAAGCAAAAGCCCCTTCAGCATTATCATTAACACTATTAATTTTTTCTACATAGTTTTTTGCCTTAATGTATTCATCATTTTTACTCCATTCTGAAGGATCGGGTTGAAGAAATGATGATGGGAGTGACAACTTCTCGAAGAAAAGTTTGCTTTTTGAGATAATGAAACTTGCCAGTGTGTGTTCTAAAACAACCTTATCCGTATAATCAAGACATTCTGTTGGAAGGCCTTTCAACAGCTGACTTATCTAAAGCTTGAACCATTTGCAGCTTCATATCATTATTGACTTCATCGTCAAAAAATGCGAGAGGCACCAGCTCCTCGTTCAGGTACCACAAGTGCCGACAAAGAGCTTTTGCAGCAACTGCAGATGCGTATTTTTCGTCATAATCCTTAAGTTTCTGGAAAAATTGCAGGTCAGTTCTTGGTGATTTTGGCGCACTAGGTGCTGCAAACCAATTGCGCACATGGAGAATATGACTGCAAACCGAACAAATTTTCCAGTCCAGTGAGGTTCTCTTCTAGTCAATTTGATTTGACTCTGAAATAGTACCATTTTTACGATATGGCAAATAAGACTCGTGCCATCCATCTTGCTCGATGCATGGCACCTGGTTTCACAAAAATCCTTTAGGAGGAACGTCTCCAAAATTATAATCTTTTCTTGGATGCAGTTTCTTCAATTCCTGTTTGCAGAACGCAACAATTGCCTCTTTCTCTGGAATGCTCTTTTTGGCAGTCTGATAATTGCCTTTATTTATTGTTTCCCAACTGGTCTGAAATCGTTTAAACAGCTGTCTCTCTGGTCCAGCAGATGCTCCAAGGCAATTGTCAAATACATCCGAAATTATTATTTCATAAATATGATGTCGACAGGCCAGTTGAAGCAGTGATCACCCAAGCTTGGATTCTATTATAGTGCAGGCTCCTTGCTTATTACCAGTATTGCTGGCTGTGGTGTCAAAACACATGGCCTGTATATTATTTTCCAAGTTCCAATCTTCCAAACATTCAATTACAGCATTCGCAATATCAATGCCCTTTAATGAACAAAGTTTTGGGACTGCTAAGAGTTTTGAATTACCTTCTGATGATACTAGTATAGGTAGCCTTTTTGAATTACCTTCTGCTGATACTAGTATAGGTAACCTCTCTGTATTTGTGAAACCAGTGATATCTGGTAGAATTTTACCATCCCAATGTACAGTCAATGGCTCATCTGTTGCAAAACTCTTGTTTTATATCCTCAGCTATTTTTTTACGTAGAGCGCTTCTTTCTCTCCGCATTGTACTTATACTCAAAACAACGTCATCAACATCGACTCCAAGGGCATCAACAGTGGATGCCCACACCATAAAAGCACTGCGATCACTTAATTTTGTCCTGTCCAGTGTCATTGCCACATCAGGTGTCACAATACGCTTTTTCTTGCACTGTCCACTAGATGAAGGTTTGGTTTCGGGTTCATCACTGTCGTGTTAATCAGTATTAGAGTTTGAAGTATCGCTAGTAGAACTTGAGCTAAATTCTACAACTACAGACATTTTCTTCTTCTTTATCTCTTCACGTTTTGTTTGCGCTTCCAATCTCTCCTCTGTTTTCCGTTTTCTAGCTTCTCTAGTAAGAGCTTTTTTAACAATTGTGCCTATGCAGCCACGTCTACCTTTTTCTCTTTTAGCTGCAAGAAATATTTTATCTTCCTCAACCGTCATTATTTGTAGTGCATCATTGTGAGCAATATCAAGAAGGTCGTTTAAACTCTGTTTAAACGCATTTTCACTTTTTGTTCGAGATTCATTCTGCTTGTATTTGGATTTCTGTATTGATCTATACTTGTCATGCAAGCTCAATATTTTTATAACAATATTCGGTTTTGCTTTTGTTGGAATATTTGCTTTGCTCCAAATGGAACAAATTTCATCAGATACAAAATTACATGCTTCTCTTAATGTGTTCTTTTTCAATGTGAAAGAAAACACGCGCCGCAAATTTGTTTTCACTAATATTGTCGATCGATTGAACAATGAGATATAACTCACTTTTTCCACGAGTAACTGCCATGATTACAAAGTTATACCGGTATTACAAAAGCAAACACAAATACGTGCTGTCACCACTGTGTCTTCACCGTAACTAACAACTAATATCCACGCGGTCGAATTGCCAAGTTGTCAATTTCATTCGTCTGGCGGCAGCACTAAATATGTTTTAATCGTTCTGAAATTTCTTGTGCGAGGCTTTTTCACAGTCGGAAATAAAATGGAAGGGTATGCATTATCAAAATACAAAATTAAAAAATCCCCCCTATAAGCTTGGCCCGGTCTAATATATATATATAATAAATATAGCCAACATATATATATACTTTGCTATAATATATATATATATAACCTTAGCCAACTTATATATAACATATATAACTTAACAGCCCAGCCTTGCTGCTGTATATATATATATATATATATCAACAGATATCCAGCCTCCTACCTTACCGCCGACCCCAAGACTCCCGCCTGTACCGTTCGCAGCTGGAGACACCGCAATGGGACCTCTTTATCACGGATCATCAACCTCATCTAATTTGCCTGTACCAATGGATAACGAGGTGTGGATCGTACCATCGCCTTCAAACCCTTGGTCACAAAGTCCCCCTTCTATTGGTAGGGGCGATTCAACCACAGATCACATCAAATACCTTTATTCACTTTTATAAATAATATAGGTTTGCAACTTAAAGGAGACTTTAGTGTTGTCACCATCTTATTTATTTTTATTATTCGTTGGTGAAATTTTTATATTTGGTGTTCAAATTTTGTAAATAAATAAATAAATATATATATATATATATATATATATATATAACAGCACGTATATATATATAATAATAACTTAACTATATATATATATAACCTTTCTTTTCTTAGCATATGCATAACTAGCTCTGCTGCTTGCTCATCTTGTATATAATAGCCAGCCTATGTAATAGCCAGCCAACTAGTAATAATATCTAACAATATAATAATAATATAATATGTAATCATATTATATATATAATAATAATATATAAATATAATAATAATAATAATAACCCAGTATTTCTAAATATATTTATAAATGTAATAATATGTGTACTTAAATGTATAACATATAAATGTTATGTAATAATATACAATAATAAATATCTTAATATATTTTTATAGCTCAACAATATGTATATATATAATAACACTACTAATATAATATAATAATAATAATAATATATATATATATCAGTATGTAATACAACCACATTATATCAATAATATATAATATATGTATACCAACTTTCTTATTTATTAATATATATGTATATATATATAATAATAACAATATATATATATCTTTCTTATATATATCACCTATATCTATAATAATACCAAATTTTATTTTTGATTCAGCTCCTTAATATATAATATGTATATATCATATGCTGCCTCAACCCATCATATGTATATCTATGTATATATAAGAGAGTATAATATCCTTGTATGTATGTATGTATGCAACTATCTATCTATCTATTAATATTTTTGTGTATATTGTAATGTAATAATAATAATATAATAATAATAATAATAATAATAATATATTAATAATAACCAATATATCTATATATAAATTTAGCCTTTATAATAATAATAATAATATAATAATAATATAATAATAATAATATATCAGCATATATAACCAGCCAACCAACAGCATATATAACCAGCCTTTGTATGTAGCCAGCGTAACCAACCAGCCTTGTAGTAATATGATCATAATATCATATTCTGGCAATATCAGCAGCAGCCAGCGCCAGCAACTAATATATGTATGCCGTCAATAATATGTATGTACCGATCAATAATATGCTGTATGGCCAATAACAACCAACAATAATACCACCAACAACCACCAGCCATGCTGCTGCTCTGCCTGCCATGTGCTACCAACCAATAACAACAACGCCAATATCAGTAATATCAATAACCAATATGTATATATGTACCGACCAATAATAGTATAATATAATATATGTAATAATAATATATAGCATATGTAACCAATAATAATATATATGTATGTATGACCAATAATAATAATAACCAATAATAATATATATCAATAATATATAATAATAATAATAATAACCAGTAATATGCTCAGCTGCTATATCATCATATGTATATGCCAAATTTAATAATATGTATGTACTTAGGTAGCCAGTCTCATAATGTCTTACGATGAAATATCTTAATAATAATAATAATATATATATATGTATGTAATAATAATATAATAATAATAATAATAATATATATAATAATAATAATATAATAATAATAATAATAATAATATGTATGTAATAACCAACCAACAATATAATAGCTATTAACAACAGCCCAACTCTGTATACAATAATAACAATATGTATATATATAATCAGCATATCACTCTAATATGTACCAGATGTATCAATAATAATAATAATAATAATAATAATAATAATAGCAATAATATGATAATAACATGTAATAATATCATGTAATAATAATAATAACCAATAATAATATACTTTCAATAATAACTTTTGTGTTTTATCAATAATATATGTATGTACCGTGTATAATATAATATATGTATATAATAAACAGCAATAATATGTATATATATATAATAATATATGGCATAATATGTAATAATAGCGTTAACCAATATGTAATAATAGCCTTCAGCATATAACAATATATGTTTGTAATAACCAATAACGTAGCCATGTGCCATATATATCAATAATAATGTAATAATATATATATTTGTAATATGTATAGCCTTAATATATATCATCCTAGTATTGTATGCGCCACCATGTGTATGGCATGTAGTAATAACAATAATGCCCAACCAGCCAGCGCACTCATGCAACTCAGCTAGCACCAGCTGCTCAATAATGTAATATATATGTATGTATGTACCGGATTGTAATATGTAATAATAATAATAATAATATGTACCGATAATAATAATATAATAATGTAATAATAATAATAATAATAATAATAATAACCAGCCAGCAATAATAACCAATATGTAATATGCCAATAGCCAATAGCCAACCAATAACATCAATATATAGCTTAATAACTGTAACCCATGCTCTGTAATAATAATAATAATAATATGTGCCGATGAACCAATATATGTACCAGATATTTTTTTTCATGCTACCTGTCATAATAATAACATATATATATATGTATATATAATAATAATATATATATGTGTATATATATATATATCATAACAACATATAATAGCATATATGTAATGGCACCAACATATGTAATAATGTAATATTGTAATAATAACAATAATAATATGTATATTAATATATGTAATATATACCGACAACAATAATAATATATAATATGTACCAGATAAATATAATATATATATATAATATATATAATATATATACTATATATATATAATAATATAATATATATAATAATAATAATAATAATAATAATATATAATAATAATAATAATAATAATAATAATAATAATAATAATATATATATAATATAGTAAATATATATATATATGCAAATAATAATAATAATAATATATGTAATAATATTAGATAATAATATGTATATATGTATAGCACTTCATAATAACATAATAATAATATATATATATAATATAATAATAATATATATATATATAATAATATATATATGTATATATAATAATAACTAATATATATCTTAATAATATATGTATATATATTATATATAATATGTATCAGCATATGTATATGTAATAACCTTCCAATATGTATATTATATATAACTCCTGTATAACCTTATATGGAAATCGGTGTGCTGGTTCG
>JABUQX010115008.1:0-10000 GCA_015478945.1 Trachelipus rathkii
CGGCGCGCTTCGGTTCAGTCAGGTTGGGTGTTTAACCGTTTCGCATTTATCGTGAAACGCTCGCGTTTTTCGTGCGCCGCTTCATCCATCTTAATTCAATTATAATATAACGTAATGCAATAGCACTCTCTTTATCAATTTGTTTTACGAATTGTCCTGTGAATTAAATTAAAACAATTATTCTTGGTGAAGCTACTTAAAGTCTAAAAAAGATATTTATTATTGTTATAATATATATATATATATATATATATATATATATATATATATATATATATATATATATATATATATATATATATATATATATGCATAAAGATATATATATACACAATATATATATTATATGTAACAATGTACTTCTTTAAATGTAATAATGTAATATATATATATAATAATAATAATGTATATATATATGTATATAATAATAATAATAATATGTATATATATATATAATAATAATAATAATAATATGTATATATATATGTAATAATATATGTATAATATATATATATATATATATAATATGTATATGTATGTATATATATAATAACAATATATGTAATAATAATATAATAATAATATATATAATATAATAACTGTAATAACTAAAGATAATATTCAATAATATGTATGTATGTAATATGTATAATATAATAATAATAACAATAATATGTATATCATATATATATGTATGTTTATATATATATATGTATATGTCATATTTATATAATAATATATACATATATATAATAATATATATGTATATATATATCTTATATTTAATAATATAAATAATATATATATATATATATATATAACTATATATATATCATAATATATATATATATATATATATATATATATATATATATATATATATATATATATATATATATATATATATATATATAAATATATACATACATATATATATATACAAAATATATATATATATATATATATATATATATATATAATATATATATATATATATATAATATATATATATATATATATATATACTATATATATATATATATATAATATATATATATATTTTTAAAACAGTACATATCATTTAATTTTAATAAAAAACGTTCTTATCTTTTTATTTCATTGGAACGAAAATTCGAACCAAATATTACTAAATATTTTGTCGTCTAAACCAGAGGTTCCCAAAGTAGGTGCCGCGGCACCCTGGGGTGCCGACAGCGTGTGCCAGGGGTGCCGGCACATTTTTCCAATTTCACAAAAGCTGCGTTTCCAGAAGCCCGACTGCAGCCCGGGCGGGCACACAGGCGCACGCACATGCATCGTTTCCAGAGCCCGTTTGCGCACTACGTCACGTAAACGTCACAGTCGGGGCCCCGTTGTTAAATCCTCGATTTCGGGAATTAGTAAACGGGCGCTGTGCGGAAGAATACTTTGTTTACAAACAAATCTTCTTACAAAACATGTGTCGGAAATGACTTGCCAAATTTTTTAATATTTTAGTTAACTTTTTATATTAAGGAACTAATATATCGTATCATTTCATAAAATAGATACATATAAGTATAAGAGTATTGTTTACAATTGTCAGCTGATCCGACGGGCGCGCTCTTCCATTTCCAAGTACTTAAATTTCCTGTTCTCTAATTGGTTAATGTATTTTTTTTTTCATTTCGAAGCGTTTCCGAGTCGATTTTGCACACGGGCTGCACTCGGGCTTCTGGAAACGCAGCTTAAAATTTTTGAGTTAAGTAGTACAATTCGTTTTTATAATAAGACAACACCATTATTATGCATCGTCTACTACTCGTCGGTCATTTTGTTTGTAGTCACGTAGTGCGTCCTTGGTTTCGAATGGCTCCGGGTTATTAACATTGCCAAAAAGATTCCAGTGGATTTTACGGTAACTTTGAATTATTTTCTTATTGATTATAAGAAACTGTTTAATTAGTCATTAGTGATATTAGTGACTATAATATAATCATTATATATATATATATATATATATATATATATATATATATATATATATATATATATATATATATATATATATATATATATATATATATATATATATATATATATATATATATATATGATACTGTTGGAGGGACCTGTACATGAGTTTTTATTTATGTGAGTACTATTTTTGTTGCAGAATTATGAACAATTGGCTAAAAACTGGGTCTTTGAAATGAAAAGTTGGTGAACTTGTAGAAACTTCTGAAAATATGACCCTAGCTACCTTACTTTGTTTGGCATTGTTCCGGTTGGGAAGGGCAATGCGTTAACTGTCATAAAGTTGTTGCTAATGGCTACTTAGCCCCATCCAAATTAAAAAGACATCTGGAATGCAATCATTCTGATTTAGTGTATAAAGGTGAAGAAATCTTTAAAGCCGGGCTTTATCTCTTCAGGCAGGTTCTTCTATGATGGAGAAAATTTCTAAAAATGAAAATGTAAACGCAACTGAAGCTTCATTTATTGTCAGTTTACATATTGCAAAAACTGCAAAACCCCATAATATTGAAAAGACATTAATTAAACCTTGCCTGAAGGATGTTATTAGTTGCATTTCATGTCCAGATATGGCCAAGAAGATTGATACTGTGCAGCTATCAAATAACACTATGAGCAAGCGAATTAACAAAATTTCAGAGACAGTTGAAAACGAACTTATAAGAAGATTGAAAACTTGTGAATTTTTTAGGTTACAGCTTGATGAAAGTACCGACGTAGTGGGACTTGCTGTTCTTCTTGTGTTTGTGAGGTACCCATTCGCAATAGGCGAAGTGCTTGAGACTTACACCACTGGCGACGAAATTTTCAATGCTATCGACAAATTTGTACAGGAAAATGGTTTGGAATGGAACAAGTGTGTGGATATTTTCAGTGATGGAGCGGCCGCAATGGTTAGAAAAACGAAGGGAGCGGTGTCTAGGATGAAGCAAGTGGCAGAAAACGCCACCAGCAGCCACTGTATCATACATCGGCATTCCCTGGCAACAAGAAAGATGCCCCAAGATTTAAAAGTCGTACTGGATGATGCTGCGAAGATAATTAATCATGTTAAAAGCCACCCGCCTCTAGCACTCCTTTTAAAACTTCCTCCTAAGATATGGGTATGGATCACTTCCACCTCTTGCTGCACACAGAAATGAGGTGGCTTTCAAGGGGAAAGATTTTAGCCAGACTGTTTGAACTAAACGATGCATTGGTGGTCACATTTACAGAGCAGTCTTTTATTCAAAAATTAACTGATGTCGATTAGCTGCTTAAATTGGGATACCTTTCCGACATATTCGAAAAACTAAATGAAACCACCACATCTCTTCAAGGGAAGGGAGGAGCACAATTATACAAAATAAAAGGCTTGCGCAAATTTTTTTTATTTTTTGAAGCGTGTGTTAAGAGCAGAAACATCAACTTTCCTCGGTTGTAAGAATTTGTCAAAACAAATGAGTTCCATCTTCAACCGAACTTCCTCGAAATTATTACTGCCCACTTGGAAGGTTTGGAAAAAAACATTGTTGAGTATTCTCCCGATATTGATTCTGAAAATGTCTACTGCTGGATGACAAACCCGTTTTCGTGCGATCCGAAACGTAAACCTACTGGGATGACAAATGAAGCTTTTCAAAATCTGCTGGACATCAGTGAAACTTAAATACCACGATGGGGCCAAGAAGAGTTCTGGATGCAAGTGTATGCAGAAAACAATGCTGTTGGCAAGATTGCATTTAAAAGACTTGTTCGTTTAATTCCACTTATGTATGTGAGTCTGCATTCTCAACGTATGCTTACATAAAAACAGATACAAGAGTGAACTTTCAGCGTCAAGTGATTTAAAAATTAAAATTAATTAACAAAACTTATATAAAAACCGAAAAAAATAGAAAATTAATTCGTGCTTTTACATTCTTCACATTAAGGTAAATGAGCATTAAATTTGCATTGTGTTTCTTTTTTCTAAGACCTAAGACTAAGTAGTCAAACCAATTTAAGAGTAGAGCGTGCCACAAATTTTTAGCCCAACAGGGGGTGCTACTAAATATTTTGTCGTTTAAACCCTACCTTCACCTGTATATATATATATATATATAACATATATATATATATATATATATATATATATATATATATATATATATATATATATATAAAAAATTTTAAAATATATATATAAAAATATATATATATATATATATATATATATATATATATATATATATATATATATATGTATATATATATGTAATAAATATATACAATAATATATTTATATACTCTTTACTATATATATATATATATATATATATATATATATATACATATATAAGCTATATATCTTTCTTTCTTTTCTTACTCTCCCAGGAAGGATTCATCATCCTGTCAGCCGCGCAGTCTTTCTCCAGACATCCCTCTGCTGCACTACTCCTCTTCTCTTTAGGCTCTCATTTTGGTAGCTGACATCTTTCCAGAGAGTCCTCCACAGACTCCGCCCATCTTCTTCTTCGGTCTCCCCCTTGGTCTTCTGCCCTCTGGTGTCCATTCCCATCTTCTTTTCGGCATTCTGTCCTGCTCCATCCTCTCCAGATGTCCCCACCATCTCAATCTCCCTCCCCACATCCATCTTCAGTATCATCTTCTTCACCCCTATATCTTCTCTAATTACTTCATTCCTTATTCTGTCTCTCCTACTCTTTCCAATCATGTTCTTAATACCCTCATCTCCGCCGCTTGTATTCTACTCTCTCCTCTCTTCTCGTTGTTGTTCATGTTTCCGCTCCGTACAGTAGCGTCAGATCGTGCCCTGATAAAAATCACACTTTTTCCTTCCTCCCTATTCCGATGTTTTACTTTCATCATGGGGTAAACTGCTTTCATAACTAATCCATACTTTTTTATTCTTTGCGCAATCTCTCTACTCCACTTCCTCCCCTTCTGTTAAAACATCCTCTGAGATAATTGCAGGTATTTACCGCCTTCACCTCATCCTCTCTCACCATCATCCTCATCCCCTCCTCATTTCCTAAGGTTACTTTTAATATCTCTGTCTTCTGTACGTTCATCCTCATCCCCTGCTTCCTCCAACTCCTCCGAACAACTCCACACCTCTCGAATCGTCTCCTCTCTTTCGGCTCCAATATATATATATATATATATATATATATATATATATATATATATATATATATATATATATATATATATATATATATATATATATATATATATATATATATATATATATATATATATATATATATATTAATTTTTAATGTAGATTATTGGTATCCGTTTTTTTTTTAAGTATTTTTTACGTAATAAATTTGTGAAGCTGTGCGAGTGCCTGTGTGTGGGTTTTTAACTTTTAGGGTTTTATATACTTTACATTTACCGCCGTGCTTGCTGATTTAGTTTCTGTTTCCATTTCTATAAACACAAATTATAATAATTTTTATTTTTAAGGTTTTAATGGGTCTTTAGCATTTATTTGCTTATTTTTTACTTTGTTTAATATTTTTTTTTGTACGTGATCTGTGTGTGTGTGTTCGTTGTGTGGGTACGTTTTTTTAAGTAAAAACCCAATCCAGTGGGCTTTTGGGGTGCGACTTTTTGTGGGTTGTGTATGGTCGATTGCTTGTGTTTATTTGTGCAGGTGTCTGTTTGAATGACTGGACAGGGAAGATGAAGGGGTGGGCACCTGCTGGGGTTCTCTATTGACTTTGCCAACGTCCGTGGCCTGAATGCTAATCATGAATCTGTGGATATCCCCTCTTACTCTCTACTAATCATTTTTATACTGTTGAAAGTCCAGTGGCAGGGATCCTTCTGCAACAAAACTAATATCTAAAGGAGTGACTTTGTATCCTAATTTCCAGAAGCAGTATCGAAGTCCTTTGCCTATATAACAAATATTAACACTCTGTAAACATTGAGAATCTTGAATCTCACTAACTTTGATGTTCTATGGATTAAAATCTTTCTCCCTACCACTACCATTATCTTGTGTTTCTGCTACTGCTTCCCAAACGGAACAGATTTGCACCTCTTTTTGAATACTTACTATTTCATGAGCTGTTATTTCTTCCACCAAATGCTGAGATCCCATTTAGGGATTAACGTACATCACACTGAGCGGGTTAAAGGCCTTCCTTCTACTTGATGCAGGTAGGGGGAGGAGGCAAAAATTCAGTATCTCAACGATCTGGAATAGTTAATTAAAGAACCTACATAGATCGTCCCAACAAATTCTTGAACACACTTGATTTATGTTCATACTACTCCTTCTGATATAATACACCATTTTCCTTATGTTCTGACACAATCTTTGTAGCTCTTAATTTTAAAACATTTTCTAATCAGCAAGCTCTAAATTCCCAGCGTAACTTTCTGGACTTTAATCGGGCTAATTGGGTGGCGTTGCGTCGTTTCTTTGCAAACTATGCTTGGCAAATTTGCTTTGGATCGCAGGACGCCCCCTTCCGTCATGTAAAAGATAGGGGTCGTATCATCGAGGACATGAGCGGGTTCTTCCATCTTCACTAAATTTTCTCCACAAAACCCATGGTTCGATGGATAATGTTCTCGCTCCATTCTGGAGAGAGAAATTGCCTATAGGGCATGGAAAAACTCTTTTCTGCTCTATCAATCTTACTAATTTCCATTCTGCTCGATCGTTGCCGGGTATTATTCGACGGCCTTAGCCGCGCTTTCATAAAAGAAAGTGCGAACAACCTACTTGGTCTCTCTGATAAAATATTTGGTCTCTTTTGAGAAAAATTCTCTAATAACTTTTGTTATTTGTTTGTCTCGTTCCCATCTTACAGATCATCAGTATAGCTTTCGACGCTCTAGGTCAAATGGTGAATACTTTCTATCTTAACTGATTTATTGTCTTCTGCCCTTAGGGAATATGGGGAGTCTTGTGTGGTGGTGCTCGACATATGAATGCTTTTGATCGAGTATGGTATGCGTCACTACCCTCTAAGCTCCCTTCCTTTGGGTTTCCTCTTCTCTTTGCTTACTCTTATAAGTTGCCTTTTTGGTCGCTCCATATCAGCACTCGTTGATGAGACTTCTTCTTCTCTTTCTGTTAATTGTGGTGTTTCTCTTCTGTTTTATATCCAACTTTGTTCTTGCTATCATTAATATTTCTCTGATATTTACCTAGCTCTGTTCAATCTTATGCCGACGACTCAACTCGCACATTACTCCATCATTCAAGTCTGCTCCTCTTTTGGCAATCTAGAGTGTGCTTCGTCTTCAGCTTCCGATTCTATTCTTGCCAACCTGGATGGGATTTCCCGGTGGGGCAGCCGCACTTGTGAACTCACTTTTAAAAACTGTACTTCTTTGTCCCAGTCTAACACCTCTCTATTTTCCTATTTCTTGAACTGTTCTACCATTGCCTGTTGACACATAAAATTCTTGGTCTGACATAAAAAAATATGTTTGGTAAAACCTCAATATCAAACGGTTTGCTAAGGTGGTTCAAAGAGCTGGGAGTTCTGTTCAGGTTGCGGGGAATTTTTTTTTCTTGCTGCACAGCAACTCCAGCCTATATAAGGTTATTCGCCCTTGTTTGGATTACTGTTCTCACATCTGGGGGGGCTCCGACATCTGGGGGGCAGGGTCCGGTCCACCTTTATTGGATAGAGTTGAGTCCTAAAGCTAAGAGACTATAAACTGTCCCCCTACTTTCAAACCTCCTCTGCGACGTGAACGTTGGCCACTATTCTTTTTTATTTACATTAAACTAATTGCGTCGCCTCCGTAATACAGGGGTGCATGCTCTCGCCCGTTTTGTGTGAGCATTTGAAAATTCCAGACTCGTTGTTGTGGTAGCAGTCTGTTTCGCAGCAACTTCTGCTCTGTGGACAACTCTCATCTTTATAGTTTTTCACATGTATTAATCTTCTTCTTTAAAACCACGTCTGTCTGCATCACCTAAGAGATTTGCGTTAGGCTTGAGCTTGGAGTGGTTTTCCTGTATTTTTTGTATGCTCCTCCTTGAAAGGTCCCGCTGCCCGTTAGTGGTGTGAATTGTTATATATATATATAATATTATATATATATATATATATATATATATTTATATATATATTATATATATTATCATTTATTTAAAATATATATATATATATATATATTAGAGGTGTAGCGGGATGGTGATTTTTCACTATCCGCGGATGCGGATGCGGATAGTAAAATCACTATCCGCGGATTGCGGATGCGAATAGCGGATAGTTAAGTTTTTAGAGTCTTAGCACAGTATTTATATATATATATATATATATTCTATATATATTATATATATATATTATAAATATATATATATATATTATATATAATATATTTTTATATATATATATATATATATATTATAGCTAAGGGCATGCTAAGTATTCCTGGGAGTTCTGCAGATTGTGGTAAAACATTTACAATTATGCCAATCAAGCAATAGATTTTTTGATTCAAGGGTTTTTGCTTTTGGATTATCTCGATCATACAGAGTGTCCTTTGACACTCTGAACAAAAACTCCTCATCGCTGGGAGAAGTCAAAAGAACGTCCATGGATTAAGCGATGGTTTCGCTACAAAAGATGGTAAATGTGTGTCTGCTTCTGTTAATCTTTTTCTTTTTATTTGGTGGTGAATTTCTGTTTTTAAGCAGCATTTCATCACAATAGGCATACTAAACAATTTTAACACGTCGTGACATGTGGTTTTAAGAAATTTTGGTTTTTGTTTCTAGGATCCTAGAAAAGTTGCTATTGCAGATGCGTAATCGTTTTTGCAGATTTTGAAATCTATTATTTATCTCCAGCATAAGTGTTTCTGTCACATTTGAAAGTCCTTTACTTTAATAGCAGTAATTTAGTCACAGTTATGTTGAACTTGAGAAATGCGCGTCTGACAAACAAGATTTTCTATGCTAATAGTCTTAGTTACCTACTTCAAACGGTTTAAGAAGAGTAGTACAATTACCTAAAATGTATTATGATCACCTGTCAGGCATTTCACCTTTGTGTTTGGTTCGAGCATAAGGGAGACGGCTTCATTTTATTTTCCCATCGCTCTCAAGATGTATAAACTATATTCGAATGAGTATGAAATTTGCCGTTGCAGGAAAGTTGAGGACATTTAGTCTATAATTCTTAAATGAATACTATCCGCTATCGGCAAAAAAATTCATGCGGATGCGGATGCGGAATAGAGAAAAATGATTGCGGATATCCGCTACACCTCTAATATATATATTTATATATATTATATATATTATATATATATATTATATGTATATATATATATATAATATATATATAATATTATTTATATATATCATAGTGTAGTAGGAACGATGGTTATATATATATTATTATATATTATATATATTATATATTATATATATATATATATATCCTATTATATACTATATATATATTATTATATATATATATATAATATATATTATATTATATATATATATATATATATATTATTATTATATATATTATATATATATATTATATTCTATATATTATATTATATAATATATATATATATATATATATATATATATATTATATTATATATATATATATCTATATATTATATATATATATATATATATATATATAATATATATATATTATATAGTATTATTATATATATATATATATATTATATATAGAAAGCACTAGGCAAATTCTCTAGAATGAGCGATACATGCAGCAGCTTGTTTACAAAGGCTGTTGTTTTGTTATGGTTTTTAAATAATATACTTGAAAAGTTTCTTTGATTTTATTCAGTAACTAGAATGCAGAAAAAAAGGAAAAACTTTCGAAGACTTTCTTTAATCCAAGAGTTATAAAGAGCTTTTACCTCATCCTTTTTTCCCAGCTTTTAAATTATTTTTTTTGAAATTTTTTATTTTATAAAGTGAAGGCTTTATGCTTACGTAACGGAGTAAATATTGGATATGCTGGTTTGCTCT
>JABUQX010115008.1:15000-21640 GCA_015478945.1 Trachelipus rathkii
ACAGAATTTCACCAGCCAATAAAAAGAAAAGATTACAGAAGCAGACACAATTTACCATCTTGTAGGGCGAAACCATCGCTAATCATGACGTTGCTTTTGATTATCAGCGATGAGGAGTTTTTTGTTCAGAGGTGTCAAAGACACTCTGTCATTGATCAGATAATCAAAGCAAAAATTTGAATGATAAAGATCTATTGGCTTGATGGGTATATTTGTAGAATGGTCTAGAAATACGGATGACCCTTAGACTATGGAATATTACTACCCTTAGATATATATAAATATATATATATATAATTATATATATATATTGAAATTTGTTTTGTATACCGAAACTTGATTTAAAAAGGGTATTCTTCCCTATTTACTATATTTAAATATTTAAATGTACTGTGGCTAAGACTCTAAAAACTTAACTTCGCTATCCGCATCCGCAATCCGCGGATAGTGATTTTACTATCCGATCCGCATCCGCGGATAGTTGAAAAATCACGCATCCGCTACACCATCCAATATATATATATATATATATATATATATATATATATATATATATATTATATATATATATATATAATATATATATATATATATTATATATATATATATATATATACATATTTCCACATAGGGCAGGGCTTTTCAGGAGGGAGCAGACAATAAAATACAGGAAAACTCCACTCCAAGCTCAAGCCTACGCGAAATCTCTATAGGTGAGTGCAGACCGCTGGGTTTTAAAGAGGGAAGAATTAACTACAGTTGAAAACTAGATGGAGAGGTGTTCCCAGAGAGAAGTTAGCTGAAAGAATGAGGTACTCAAGAAACGAGTCTGGAATTTTCATGCTCACACAAAATTCGGGCGAGAGATGCACCTTGTATTACGAGGGCGACGCATTGAGGTTTAATGTAAATAAAAAGAAGATAGTGCGCCAACGTCAGTCGAGAGAGTTTTGAAAGTAGGGACAGTTTATTAGTCTCTTGCTTTATACTAAACTCTGTCAAATAGAAGGGTGGAGCCGGGCTCCCAAATGTGACAGAATTCCAACAAGGGCGGATAAGGCCTTTATATAACTGGAGTCAAGTGAAGAGAAATAATTCCCACAACCTGAACTGAAGTCAAGCTTTTTTGAAACCTTAGCAACAGTTTTTGTGATTTATGAGTTTTCCAAGACATTTTTTTGTTTATGTCAGACAAGAATGTTTATGTTGTGCAGCAGTGACGACGTTAGAACCGTCAAGGAAATAGAGATAGGGGTGTTTTGAGAGGGAGATGTAAGTAATTGAGTTTTCAAAGAGTTGAGTTTCACAAGGTTTGGGCTTGCCCACCGGTAAATCCCTCCATGTTGGAGAATGATCGGAAAGCGAGACGAGAGGCAACTTTAGATGGCAAAAGAGGGAGCAGACTTGAAATGAGTTGAAGAATGGAGTTTGAGTCGTCGGATAAGAGTGAATAGAGTTAGAAGTACAACTGAGGAGATCGTTGATGAAAAGTAAGAATAAGTTGGAGATAGAACAGAACCTGAGGACACAAATTACAGGAAAGGAGGAAGAAGTCGCTCCATCACGAGTGCTGATATGGAGCGACCAAAAAGGAACTTGATAAGAGTAAGCAAAGAGAAGGAGGAAACCCAAGGACGGGAGCTTAGAGGTGTAGCATACATACTCGATCAAAGCATTCATATGTTCGAGCACCACACCAAGACTCCCCATATTCCCTAAGGGCAGAAGAAATAAATCAGTTAGATAGGATAGTTGTCACATTTGACCTGAGGTCGAAAGCTATTGAATGATTGTAAGATGGGAACGAGACAAACAAATAACAAAAGTTATTAGAGAAGTTTTTCTCAAGAGACCAGATATTTTTATCAGTAGGAGAGCCACGTAGGTTGTGCACTTTCCTTTTAGTGAAGCGCCCTTAGCCTGTCGAATAATAGCCATGCAACGATTCCGAGCAGAATGGAATTTAGTAAGAGTGATGGAGAACGAGAGTTTTTCCATGCCCTATAGGCAATTTCTCTTCCAGAATGGAGCGAAACATTTCCATCGACATGGGTTTTGTGAGAAAAAGATTTAGTTGAAGATGGAATACCCGCTCATGTCTCGATGATTACGACTCCTATCTTTTTACAGTGGAGGCGTCTGGAGTCAAAGCAAGATTTGCTGGCAGCATGTTTGGCAAGAACGACGCAACGCCACCAATTAGCCGATTAAGTGCAAACGTACCTTGGGGATTTTAGAGCTGCTGGGAGAAATGTTTTTAAAATTAGAGGCTACAGATTGTGGTCAGAGTTACGATAAGAGGGAAAATGGTGTATTTATATTCGAGAAGGAAGTAGTGATGAAACATAAATCAAGTGTGTTCAAGATTGGTTGGGACGATCTGGTATATATGTAGGTTCTTTAATTAACTGTTCGAGATCGTTGAGAATACTGAATGTTTTTGGCCTCTTCCCTCCTGCATCAGTATGAGAGAAGCTAAACGGTCCGTGTGATGTACGTTGAATTCACCTAAATAGAGGATCTCGATTTGGATGGGAGAAATAACTCTATGAGAGTAGTAAGTTATTTTCAAAAAGAAGGTGCTAAATCTGTTCGTTTGGGAAGCGTAAGCAGAAACACAAGAATAATGGTTAGTGTAGGGAGAAAGATTTAATCATAGAAACTCAAGTTAGGAAGATTCAAGATTCTCAAGATGTGTTACAGGAGTTTATAATTTATATAGGCCATCAGACTCCCATTATAGTCTGAAATTATTGAAAATGATATAGTTGGAGAATATTAAGTTTATTTGAAAAAGATCCCTGCAGCTTGACTTCATGCAGTAATAAAATGTTAGGTTGAGAGTTAGAGAGGGGATATTCACAGATTCATGATTAGCATTCCAGGCAGGACGTTTGGAAAGTCATAGAGAACCCGAGGTGCACCTTCATTTCCGCTGTCCAGTTCATTCAAACAGGACACTGCACCAATAAACACAAGAATCGCCATATACACCCACAAAAAAGTCGCACCCAAAAGCCACTGGATGGGTTTTTACTTAAAAAAACGTACCCCACAACGAACACCACACCAGATAACGTACAAAAAAAATATTAAACCCAAAATGATGATAAGAAAAAGTTTTAAGTCCATAAAAACCATAAATTGCAAATTATTTAATTTTGTGTTTATAGAAATGGAAACGAACTAAAATAAGCACGGCGGTAAATATGTAAAGTATATAAAACCTTAAAAGTTAAAACGACACCGGACTCGCACAGCGTAGTATACTTTGTTTTAAAAAATACTTAAAAAAAAAACGGATACATATCTACTTAAAAATTAATATATTATATATCTATATATATATATATATATATATACATATATATATATATATATACTCTATATATATATATATATATTATATATATATATATATTATATTATATATATTTAGATATATATAGATATTTGGAGTGTGAGAGAGGAGAGGATTTGAGAGGTTGTGGGAGGTTGTTTAGGGAGAGTTGGAGGATGTAGGGATGAGAATGAGATGGAGATGTGAGAGATTTTAAGAGTTATGGGAGGATGTGGGGAGGTTGTGAGGATTGGTGGGTGAGGGGGAGGATTGTGAGGGGTAATACCTGCAATTATCTAGAGGATGTTTTTTTACAGAAGGAGGAAGTGGAGGAGGATTAGCGAAGAATGAAAGTATGGATTAGTTATGAAAGCGGTATACCCCATGATGAATGATAGAAAATCGGAATAGAGGTTAAAAAGTGATTTTTACAGTATAAATGACTCCGACGCTAATGTAGCGGAGCGGAAACATGGACACAACGAGAAGAGGGAGGTAGAATTAAAGGCGCGGAGATGAGGGTATATAGAACTATGAATTGGAAAGAGTAGGAGAGACAGAATAAGGAATGAAGTAATTAGAGAAGATATAGGGTGAAGAAGATGATATTGAAGATGGATGTGGGGAGATTGAGAATGGTGGGGACATGCTGGAGAGGATGGAGCAAGGACAGAATGCCGAAAAAGAATAGAATGGGAATGGACACAGAGGCAGAAGACCACGGAAGACAGAAGAAAAGATGCCGGAGTCGGTGGAGGACTCTCCTGGAAAGATGTAGCTACTAAAAATAGAGTGTAAAGAGAAGAGGAGTCGTGCAGCCGAGTGATCTCGAGAAAAGCTTGGCGCGCTGACAGGATAAGAATCTTCTGGGAGAGGAAAAAGAAAGAAGAAAGATATATATATTATATATTGTTATATATTATATATATATATTATATATATTATATATTATATAGTAATATATATATATATATTATTATATATATATATTATATATATATATATATATATATATATATTAGTATATTATATTATATTTATATATATATATATATATATTATATATATATATATATTATATATATATATTATATATATATATATATATATATATATTATATATATATTATATATATATATATAGGTGAAGGTAGGGTTTAGACCAGGGGTTCCCAAACTTTTTTCACCGCGGCACCCCTGTTGGGCTAAAAAAAATTTGTGGCACGCCTACTCTTAAATTGGTTTGACTACTTAGTCTTAGGTCTTAGGAAAACAAGAAACCAATGCAAATTTAATGCTCATTTACTTTTAATGTGAAGAATGAAACTGTTTTAATGAATTTTTCATTTTTTTTCTTTATGTTTTATGGAAGTTTGTCAATTGTTTACTCTTAAATCATTGACGCTGAAAGTTCACTCTTGTATATGTTTTTATGTAAGCATATGTTTTGAGCATGCAGACTCACATAACATAAGTGGAATTACACGAAAAGTTTTTAAATGCATCTTTGCCACAGCATTGTTTTTGCATACACTTGCATCAGAACTCTTCTTGGCCATGTTGGTATTTAAGTTTAGCTGATGTCAGCAGGATTTTGAAAGCTTATTTTGTCATCCAGTAGGTTTACGTTTCGATCGCACGAAAACGGGTTTTGCCATCCAGCAGTAGCTTTTCAGAATGATATGGGAGAATACTTAACAATGTTTTTTTCCAAACCTTCCAAGTGGGCAGTAATAATTTCGAGGAAGTTCGGTTGATGGATCTCATTTGTTTTGACAAATTCTTGCAACCGAGGAAAGTTGATGTTTCTGCTCTTAACACACGCTTCAAAAAATCAAAAAAAATTGCGCAAGCCTTTTATTTTGTCTAATTGTGCTCCTCCCTTCCCTTGAAGAGATGTGGTGGTTTCATTTAGTTTATCGAAATGTCAAAAGGTACTCCCATTTAAGCAGCTAATCGCATAGTTAATTTTTGAATAAAAGACGCAATGTAATTGTGAACCACATGCATCGTTTAGTTAAACAGTCTGGCTAAAATCTTTCCCCTTGAAAGCCACCGCATTTCTGTGTGCAGCAAGAGGTGGAAGTGATCCATACCCATATCTTCGGCGGAAGTTTTAAAAGGAGTGCTAGAGGCAGGGTGGCTTTTACATGATTAATTTATCTTCGCAGGCATAATCCAGTAGACTTTTAAATTTAGGGCATTTTCATGTTGCAGGGAATGCGATGTATGATACAGTGGCTGCTGGTGTAAATTTTTGCCATTTTTTTTTATTTTTTTTTTATTTGCCTTCTGCTAGACACGGCTCCCTTCGTTTTCAACCATTGCGGCCGCTCCATCACTGCAAATATCCACACACTTGTTCCATTCAAACATTTTCCTGTAATTTGTCGATAGATTGAATTTGTGCCAGTGGTGTAAGTTCAGCATCCGTTCATCACAGTTTTTCTTTTGCCCATTGGAATGGTATCCAACAAACACAAGAGAACAGAAGTCTATACGTCGTTCTTTCATCAGCTGTCACCTAAATTCACAGTTTTTCTCACACTACGCCCAAGTTCGTTGTAACTGTTTCTGAACTGTGCAAATTCGCGGCTAATAAGTGGTTATTTGATAGCTGCACAGTATCAATCTCTTGGCCATATTGAATATGAAATGCAGCTAATAATCTTCAGGCAAGGTTTCAACATTAATGTCATTTTATCATAATTATGGGGTTTATGCAGTTTTTCGGCAATATGTAAACTGCACAAATAAATGAAGCTTCAAGTTGCGTTTAACATTTATTTTTAGAATTCTTCTCCATCATAGAAGAACTGCTGCAAGAAGATATAGCGGCATTTAAAGATTTCTTGCACCTTTCATAGCACTAAATCCAGAATGATTGCATTCCAGATGTCTTTTAAATTTGGATGGGGCTAAGGTAGCCAATTACCACACTCTTATGCGTTAACGCCATTGCCCTTCCCAACCGGAACAATGCCAAACAAAGTAGGTGCTAGGTCATATTTTCAGAAGTTTCTACAGTTCACCCTTTTCATTTCAAAGCCAGTTTTAGCATTGTTGCTAATTCTGCAACAAATAGTCTCACATAAACTAAAAACTGATGTTACAGTCCTCGCAACAGTATCATCATATATATATATATACTTATATCTATATATACTATTATATAATATAACTATATATTATCTATATACATACTATATATATATATCTACTATATATATACTTACTATACCTACTATATATACATATGATTATATTATAGTACTAATATACTATGATATATTCTCTCAA
>JABUQX010115009.1:0-40000 GCA_015478945.1 Trachelipus rathkii
GTAGTTTGAGATACTCTTACTCTGGGCAGCAATTCGTTAAAAAAATTTTTTTACATCTTCTTATGTTATGTGGATAAATGCGTAGTCAACTGCCTATATTGTATATTGTTTTATAGAGATTAAATAGGCAAAGAATGCTAAATGTTTGTTATAATATGCATGTATTCATCGTTACATGAATTATCGAGTTTCAATTTCAGGGAATAATATTTGGGGCTGCCTAGGTTTAATAATTAAGGCAGTTTGTGTGGTGTGAGGTAATATCTTATTGCACACCTTGTGAAAAATTTTTAACCTCTTCTTATATTGTTAAGTGATTAACAGGATAGTCAAAGATATAAGAATTTAAATATGGTTTTGTGAAGTGGACAAAGATAATCTAATTTTTGTTCCGATTCCTACTATTCTTGATTTCCGATTCTGATTTTAGTTCTCATAATTTTTAGGCTCGGCATAAGGTAATTATTAAGGTTGCAGGTAGTTTATGAGGTCATTTCCTTGGGCACAGACGCTGTAATAAATTTACACACTTTATATAGGATAGAATAAAGAATAAGTCAAGACATTAATTTATATTGCTATATTGTCTATTTAGTTAAAATAGAGAGAAAAATTAAATTTAGGTTAATTGTGACGATTTAGCCTGTTAGATCGGTTCTCAGATAATAATTTTGGTGGCCTTCTATATGGTAAATCTTTATGGGCAGTGTTTGAGGTTTATTTGGCTCAAACCGTAAACGCTACATTTACTTAATTTAATGTAACTTTGTTATAATGTGGCGTAGTCAAGTCTTATTTATAATCGTTTTATGTGCTAATAGGCAATAGAAATCTGAAATTATGTTAATAAATGATTCATGTTACATCGTTTTTAGTATAATAATATAGTTTGCTCACCATAAGTTATATATATATAAGAGCAGAGATGTTTTCTGAGGTATCTCCTTTGGACGACAACCAGTACAATATTCTTCGCAATTTGATGTAGTGATACTAAGCTTAGTCAAGCTTATTTTATTTGTTTTATTTTGTGTATATTAAGGGGGAGTAATATATTTTTATAAACTATGTTTATTTTTTCATGTATAATAAATAGTACAGAGAAATTTTCAGATAATATTTTTAGGGTCTCCTAGGCGCTAAATGGTGTAGGCAGGTGGTTTGATAGTATCTATCTCGGCTTTACACAACCAGTAAAATATTAACAATTTAAATGTAGGTGATAAACGTATTGTCAAGCTTCGTTTTATTTATTGTTTTCTATGTGTAAAAAAGGAGCAAATAAATCTTAAATCTTGTTTTAGTGAGATATGTATATGGGATACAGTTTTTAGATCTGGTTGCAGATAATATTATTTTGGGTCTCCTTAGGCTATTTAGGCAGGTGTTTGAGGTATGTGCCTTTTAAAAAACCGTAAAAAATTTACACATTTATGTAGTGATAAAGCGTAGCTCAAGCATGTATTGTATCTCTCTCGGTCTGAAAAGAAACTTTTATACTTAAAATTTCCATATTATAATAATTTTTATCAATTGCAGATATCGTTTCAGATAATAATTTTTGGCTCCAGGCTCCTAGTAAATTTAGGCAGGTGTTTGAGGTATTTAATTTGCACAACTTATATGTAATTACAATTTAATTCATTGTATGATAAAGTGTAGTCAAGACTATTTATATTGTTTTGTATGTTGTAATATGCAAAATGAAAATCTAATATTTTTTATAATATGTTTTTATTATTGAAATTGCGGTTATCAGATAATAATTTGAGGCTCCTAAAGGTAAATTTTTATTCAGGGTGTTTGAGGTTAACTCCTTACTACTTAAGTAAAAACGTAAAAAATTTACACATTTTTATGTAGTGATATAGCGAACCGTAGTCTAGCTTATTTATATTGTTAAATGTGTAATAGCGAAAAGACATAAATGCTATTGTTTTTGCTTTAAATATGAGTTCATTTTGTTTAATCGTTTTCAGATAATAATTTTGGGCTCCTAGGTAATTTTAGGCAGGTGTTTTTGAGTATGTCACTTTGCACCTGTAAATTATAATAATTTACAATTTGATGTAGTAATAAAGCGTAGTCACGGCTAATTTATTATGTTTTATGATGTTATAGCAAAGAAATTCTTAATTTTGTATATACAGTTGTTGAAATTGCGGTTATCAGATAATAATTTGATTTTGAGTGGTGGTAATTTTGGCAGGTGTGTGAGGTATCTCATTTGCACAAACAGACAATATCTTTTATCCACATATATGTGCTATGATGAAGCGTAGTCAAGCTAGTTTATAATTGTTAATATGTGTAAAATAGCAAAAGAAATTTCTAAATTTGTTGAATATTTTTATATGATATTCATGTTAGAATCAGTTTCAATAACATAATTTGAGGCATCCTAGGTAAAATTTAGGCAGGTGTATTGAAGTTATCTCTATTGCACATGACCGTTATAAAATTTACACATTTATCTAGTGATAAAGCGTAAGTCAAGCTTATTTATGTTGTATATATGTGTAATAGAAATGATCTTTAAATTTGTATATTTAATAGTTATTCATGTTAGATCGGTTTCAGAAAATAATTTGGGCTCATAGGTATTTTAGGCAAGGCATGTGTGAGAGGTATCTCCTTTGCACACAACGTAAAATAATTTACAAATATGTGTAGTGATAAAGCGTAGTCTAAAGGACAATATTTAATTTTTTTATATGTTTGATAATTAGAAATAAAATCTAAATTTGTTTATAATATGTATTCATGTAAGGTTAGATCGTTTTCAGATAAAAATTTGGGGCTGCCTAGTGTTAATTTAGCGAGGTGTTTGAGGTATCTCCTTGCAGGCTAACCGGTAAAATAATTTACTTATTATTGATTGTAGTGGGATAAAGGCGTAGTTCAAGCCACTTATTTATATTGTTTTAATGTGTAATAGCAAGGCAAAGAAATTCTAATTTGTTATAATATGAACTTCATGTTGATTACGGTTTGCAGATAAGAATTGTGGCTCCTAGGTTGTAAATTTAGGCAAGGTGTATTTTAAGGTATCTCTTTGCACAAGCGGTAAAATATTTACAATTTGGTATAGTGTAAAGCGTAGTCAAGCCTATTTATAATTTTATATGTGTAATGCAAAAAATGCCTAAATTTGTTTATAATATGTATTACATGTTAGATCGGTTTTCTGATAATAACTTGGGCCTCCTACGGTAATTTAGGCAAGGTGTTTTGAGCGTATCTGCCTTTTGCATCAACCGTCAAATATAAAGCAATTTATAATGTAGTGATAAATGACGTAAATTCATGCATTATTTTTTTTGTTTATGTGTAAATAAAGAATTCTTAAATTTGTTATAATAATTGTTCTTATATTTAGATCGTATTCAGATAATAATTTCGTGCTCCTAGTATTTTAAGTGCAAGGTGTTTGTAGGTGGAGATGATATAAAAGTGAAAATTTACACACTTTAATGTACTTATCATAAATAAACTTAATGTATTTTGGTTTTAACAGTGTGTTAACTAGCAAAGAAAAAACTAATTTTGTTATAATATGTATTCATATAAGATATTTTTTTCAGATAATAATTTGGGGCTCCTAGGTATTTAGCGGCCAGGTGTTTGAGATTATCTCCTCTGCACACACCGTTTAAAAAATTATACACATTTATGTAGTGATAAAAGGCGCAGTCAAACTTATTTATTTTGTTTTATGTGTTATAGCAAAAGAATCTAATTTTGGTTTATAATATGTATTCATGTTAGATCGGGTTCAGATAATAATTTGGGCTCCTAGGTTAATTAAGCAGGTGTTTGGAGATATCTCCGTCTTGCACAACGTAAAAAATTTACACATTTATGTAGTGATAAGGCGCAGTCAAACTTATTTATTTTGTTTTATGTGTATTAGCAAAGAAATCTAAATTTATTATAATAGTGTTCATGTAGAATACGTTTCAGATGAATAGATTTGGGCTCTCCTTAGGCTAATTTAGGCTAGGTGTTTTTAAGGTATCTCCTTGCACAACTGATAAAATATTTACACTTTGATGTAGTGATAAAGCGTAGTCAGGGCTATTTATATTGTTTTATATGATGGAAAATGGAAAATCACGCAAAGAGAAATATAAAATGTAGTGTTATAATATTAAAATAATGTTAGATCTTTTGCAGATAATAATTTGGGCTCCTAGGTAATTTAGGCAGGTGTTTGAGGTATCTCCTAGGTAATTTAGGCAGGTATTTGAAAGTGCCCAACGTATCTCCTTTGCACAACCCTATAAAATTTACACATTTATGTAGTGATAAAGCGTAATTAAGCCTATGTATATTGTTTTATGTATAATAGCATAGAAAACTAAATTTTTTATAATATGTATTCATGTTAGATCCGGTTTCAGATAATAATTGGGCTCCTAGGTAATTTAGGCAGGTGTTATAATTAACTTCTCTTGCAGCACCATAAAATATTTTACAATTTGATGTAGTGATAAAGGGCAGTCAAGTGGAATAAATTGTATTTTGTTTTTAATTGTATTTACAGAAGTGTTTTCTAATTTGTTATAATATGTACTTAAGTTTAGATCGTTTCAGATAATAATTTGGGCTCACTATGGCTAATGTTAGGCAGGTGTTTTTTGGAGGTATCTCTCCTTTATGCAACAAAGACTACAAAAAGAGCGACAAGACGGGCAAGTAAAAACTCAGGAATTAAGCATTTAATGTAGTTATAAAACGTAGTATAGGCTTATTTATATTGGTTTTACTAGTGTTATAGTGGAGCAAATAAATGCTAAATTTGGTTATCAATCATGTATCATGTTAGTAATCGGTTTCAGATGAATAGGGGTTTGGGCTCCTAGGTATTTAGGCAGGTGTTTGAGGTAGTATCTCCACAGACCGATAAAAAAAATTTAACATTTATTAATTGGAATAAAGCGTAGTCAAGCTTATTTGTATTCTTATATTTTTATAAGATTTTAAAAAGAAATGCTAAATTTCCTATAATATGTGTTCATGTTAGATCGGTCTCAGATAAAAAATTGAGCTCATAGGTAATTTAGGTAGGTGTTTAAGGTATCGTCGCGTTTTGCAGGCAACATAAATAATTATACAATTTGTAGTAGTGATAATGCGTAGTCAAGCTTATATTATATGTTTTATGTGTAATAGCAAAGAAATTCTAAATTTGGCTATATTTTGTTATTCATGTTAGATCGGTTTCAGAAATAATTGGTCTCCTAGGTAATTTAAGGCAGGTGTTGTGAAGGTTTTCCTTTGGCACAACAGCAAAGTATTAAAAATAGTCGTACATGTAGTGATGAAAGAGTAGTAAGCTGTATTATAGTTGTTCTTATGTGTAATAGCCAAAGAAATGCTAAATTTTTTATAATATGTAACTTCATTTTAGATACTATTTTAAGTTAAAGATTTTGGCTCCTAGGTAAGTTTGTCAGGTGGGTTTTTTGGGGGGTTTAAGGTATTCCAAATTATAAAATCCCATGAAATGAAGTTATTAACCAATTTAATGTAGTGATTAGAAGCGTAGTCAAGGCTTATGTTATATTGTTTATGTGTAATAGCAAATAATCTAAATTTGTGATATTTTGTATTCATCATGTTAGATCGGTTTCAAGATAATAATTGGGCTCCTAGGATAATTTTTAGGCAGGTGTTTTTTGAAGGTATCTCCTTAGCACAACCGCAAAATACTAACAATTTAATCCAGCCCGAATGCGTACCCTTTGTATTTATATTGGGTTTATGTGTAGTGCACGATTTCTTGCATTAGTAGGACTTATGTATTCATGTTAAATGTTAGATCGTTTCAGATAATAATTTTTGGTAATAAGTTAGATAATTACGGCAGGTGTTTGAGGTATCATATCTTTGGACAACTGTAAACTATTGTAACAATTTATGTAGTTATAAAAGCGTAGTCAATGTTAATTTTTTAAGTTTTTATGTGTAATAGAAGAAAATCAAAAAATTGTTAATAGATAAATAGATATTCATGTTAGATACCGAGTTTCAAGATAATTATTTGGGCTACACAATAGATAAACTTAAAAAGAGATATGTTTTTGAAGGTATTACTGCTTTTTCGCAAGCAACCTGTTAAGAGATATTATACGCGAACTTTAAGTGTTGTGATAATAGCCGTGTCGGAACTTGGCATATACTATGTGGTCTATTGTTTGTTATGTGGATAAAAATAGCCAAAGAAATCATAGCAATTGGTAAGTCGTGTTATATATATGTATATGTTTCTATGGTTAGAGACACGTTTTACAGAGATAATGATACATCTTTTGGCTCCTAAGGTATCTTTAGTCAGGTCGTTGAGGTATCTCTCTGCACAACCGGTAAAAATTTACAGACATTTATGTAGTGATAAAGCGTAGTCTAAGTTTATTTTATATTGTTAAACTGAGTAAATTAGCAAGAAATCTGGAATGTTTGTTATTAAATATGTGTTTCATCGTTGATCGGTTTCAGATACAACTAATTTGGGCTCCTAGGTGATTTAGGCATTGGTTGTGACATATACTTTGCACAACTGTAAATATATTTACAATTTATGATGTAGTGATAAAAAGCAGTTAGTCAAAAGCACATATAATTTATTATATAATTTAATTATGTAATTTCAAAGAAATCTAATTTTAGAGTTAATAAGAATGTATTCTATGTTAGAAAATTCATCGGTTTCATGATATTTATAATTGGGCTCAACTCTAGTAACTATTTTTAGCCAAGGTGTGTATGAAGAGTATCATTTGATCTATTTTTGCACAAAACGGGAGGGGCCTATTTATATATTAATTTTACCCATTTATGTAGTGATCGAAAGCAGTAGTCGTATTTATTGTTATAACCTTTTTTTTGTTGTTGCATATGCAAAGAATTTCTAAATTCTCATTTTATAATATGTATTTCATGTTAGATCGGTATTGTTTGCATAGATAATAATAATTTGGGCTTCTAGATAATTTAGGCAGGTGTTTTGAAGGTATCTCTTTTGCACATAGCGTATAAATTTACGACATTTGTGTTGTGATAAGAAGCGTAGTCAGTTTATTATATTGAGAGTTTATAGTGTTGTATAGCCCAAATGTTAAATTTCTTATAATTTGTATTGATAACATTGTATTCATGTTATGAAATTTTAAGTTCTTAGTTATATATATATCTATTTTATGAGACTACACTAGGTAATTTAGGGCAGGTGTTTGAGGTATCTCTTTGCCACAACCGTAAAAATTACACCATTTATGTAAGTGATTAGGTAGTCAAGCCTAGTTTTATTTGTTATATGTGTAATAGCAAGAAAATCTAAAATTTGTTATAATATGTTTAGATGTTAGATCGGTTTTAGAAATATATAGGATTTGGGCTCTCTGGTAATTTTTAGGCAGGTGTTTTGAGGTATCTCTCCTTTCACAACCGTAAAAAATTTACACATTTTATGTAGCTGATAAAGCGTAGTCATTAGTTTATTTAATATTCGTATTATGGTGTAAATAGCAAAGAAATCTAAATCTAAATTTTGTTTATAGTGATGTCTTGTCCTGTTAGATCGTTTCGAGACTCCGAATTATTTCGTCGGCGTGAGGTCCACATTAAGCAGGTGTTTGAAGGGTATCTCTTTTGCAGCAAGCGCGTAAAAATTTTACCCAATTAATTAGTGATACAAGCGTAGTCAAGCTATTGTTTACTAGTTGTTATACTGTGTAATAGGCAGAAATCTAAGATTTGTTATAATATGTATTCTATTTGTTTATATTGCTTCAAACTGATGATTATATCGAATACCAGCAACTATAGAATGATTAGAGCAGGTGCTTTATATGGTATCAGCCTTGGCTTCACGTTTTCTACTAAATATTTACAGTATTCCAAGGAGTGATAAAGCGTAGGTCAAGCTTATTTATTATGTTATAATGGTGTAATAGGCAACGAAATCTTAAATTTTGTTAATGCGAGTACTTGCTATTATCAGTGTTAGATCGGTGGTCAGATACATACATTTAAGCTCATAGGTTAATTTAGGCAGCGTGTTTTGAAGTATCTCCCTTTGCACAACAGCGTAAAGTATGTTACAATTTAAATGTAGTAATAAAGCGTAGTCAAGAGACTTAATTTATATGTTATTGTTATGTGTGTAATAGCAAGAAATCTAAATTTGTTATAAATATGTATTCATGTATATTTTCGTTGGTCGGTTTAAGATAATGATTTAGGGGTTCTACGTAGTGGTGTATTAGATACAGGTGGCTTTGAGGTTATCTCCTTTGCAACACACTGCAGTAAATTCTGTTGGTAGCATATTTGAATGTAGTGATAAAGCGTTAACAATTAGTAATTTTATATTGTTATTTAATGTTATAGCCTTAGGGCATAGAAAACCCGCTAATATTTTTTTTATAATATGTATTCCATGTAGCTTCGTTTCCCAGATAATATATTTGGGCTGCGGCTAGGCTATTTGGCAGGTGATTTGACGGCTCATCTTCTTTGACAACATGTATAAATTATTTACGAGATTGGTGAATGTAGGTGATAAAATGCGTAGTCTAAGCGCTATTCTTTGATAATAGTATTATGTGTACAGTAGCAAAGAATCTAATTTTGCTTCACTCTATATCGTATTCATGCTTAGAGTCGGGTCTTTCAGATAATTATTTTGGGCTCCTAGGATTTAATTTAGTGGCAGGTGTTTGAGGTATCTGCTTTTTGCAACAATCGCTTCGTATAAAAAATTTACGCATTTATGTATTGATAAAGCGTGGTGTAGTCAAGCTAGTTTATATTGTTATAGTCGTTTAGCCACAGCAAGGAAATCTAATTTTGTTTAATAATTATGTATTCATGTTATATCAGTTTCAGATAATAATTTGGGCCTCTAGGTAATTTGATGGCAGATCGTTTTGAGGTATTCTCCTTGCAATCAATGCGTTATAACAATTTACGACATTTATGTGTGATAAGAGCAGTAGTCAAGCTTTTATTCTATATTTGTTATTTTAAAATTGCCAAAGAAATCTAAAATTTGTGTATAATATGTATTCATGTTAGACTCGGTTCAGATAAATTATTTGGCTCCTAGGTAACTCTTAGGCAGGTGTCTTGAGGATATCTGCTTTTGCATCAGCAAGCCGTAAAGATTTTTACGCCATTTATGTAGTGATAAAGCGTAGTTCAAGCTTATTTATATGTTATTATTGTGTATAGCAAAGAAATTAAATTTGTTATAACTCCATGGTATTCATGATAGATTCGGTTAGGCTAATAATTTGGGCCGTCTCTAGCGCTCTAATTTAGGGCTAGGTGTTTGAGTGTAAGTCTCCCTTGTGCACAAGGCGTAAGTAGGATATTACACATTTATGTATTTGTGAGGTTAATAGCGTAGTCAAGGCGGTGGTATTTATAGTAATAGTTGATCATTAGGTCTGTGTAAACAGCAAAGAATCCTAAATTTGTTTATCTCCATACGTGTTTTATTTTCCCATGTCTAGAGCTGCGGTTCTCAGGATAATAATTTTGAGGCTCATACGGTACTCTTTAGGGCAGGTGTTTTTGAGTGATCTCTTTGCACACATCCGCGGGATATTGTAAGCCATTTGATGTAGTGATAGCGCTAGGTCACATGCCCTTATTTTACTATATAGTTATTAATGAAAATCACAAAATTGTACGATAATCGATAATATTTTTATCAATAATAATGAGAGTGTGGACATATTCATGTTTTAAGATTTAGTGAGTTTCAGATTATATATAATTTGTGGCGCCGCTCATCTAGGTATGGTTAGGCAGTGGTGTTTGAAGTGTATCACTACTGTTTGCACAACCGGTAAAAATAATTACGCTATTTAAGAAGTGATAAAGCGTCAGTCAAACGCTTAATTTATATTGTGTTTTACCATGTGGGTAATACTACGCCATAGAGAGAGATATGCTAAATCATTTGTACTAATAATAATGTATTCATGTTAGTACACTTGTAGTTTTCAGAAAATAATTTAGGCTCCTAGGTAGATTAGGCAGGTGTTTAAAAGTTAATCTTCTTTGCACAAACGTAAAAAACTTACACATTTATGTAGTGATTAGCGGAGTCTAGCTTATTTAATATGTTTAAATGATGTGGGAGAAGAAATAAAAAGCTATTAGAAATAAGTATTGTTCATGGTAGAACGGTATTTCGCACAATTTCAGATTTAATAATTTTGGGCTCCCTAGTTGATAATATTAGGTTCTTCAGAAGTGTTTGAGGTATTTATTTTTATCTTGCATTTTTTCAAACTTTTAATGATTTACATTTGATTTTGTATTTGTTTGAGTTGTTTAGCAATATGTTATTTTTATTGTTTTATGTGTAGATAATGCAATATTGTAATCTATTATCTTTTGTTATAGTATCCATTGTATATAATGTTATGATATGGTATTTCTCATTGATAATAAATTTGGAGCTCCTAGGTATATATAATGGGAAGTGCAGTGCTTGTCTATATGAGAGTATCTGTTATCTTTTGCTATTAGGGCTAAGCTCAGTAGAACTTTTTGATACCTTATTTTATGTAGTGATAATGTCGATAGAGCTTAGCTTCTTTATTTTAATTGTTTATTTTTATTCACTTTGTGTATGTAATAGCAAAGAATTCTAAATTTTTTATCATATATGTTTTATCTTATTGTTAGATTTCAGTTTTAGATAATAATTCCTTTGGGGCTTTCTAGGTAATTTAGGCAGGTGTTTTTTGAGGTATCTCTTTGCAGCAACCGTATAAAATGCTGTAATATCTAATGTTAGTGACAATAAAATATAGATAGAGAACAAGTCTTATTTTTTATTTTATTTTGTTATATGTGTAATAGCAAAGAAATGCAAAATTGTTTATAATCTGTATTCATAGTTAGATCGGTTTCGCTCAGATAATAATTTTGGCTCATAGGTAAATTTAGGCAAGTGTATGAGGTATCTTCTTTGTCCAGCAATTCCGGTTAAAATATTTGCAATTTCAATGTAGTTATAACAGCGTAGATCACAAGCTATTTTATATTGTGTTTATGTGTAAATCAAGCATTAACAATGTATAAATTTGTTATAATATTGAATTAATGTTAATTATTATTATATATATGACTTCTTGGGCTCCTAGTTAATTAGGGCAGTTTTTGAGGTATGTTCCACTGATTACAACGTAAAATATTTACGATTTGATGTAGTGATAAAGCGTAATGCAAGCTTATTTTATTGTTTATTTGTTATTTATTCAGCAAAGAAATCTCAATTTTTTATAATATGTATTCATAATAGATTTTCGGTTTCAGATATTATCAGGATTAAATAATTGGGAGCCCTTAGGTTTACATATTAGGCAGTGTTTGAGGGTGGAGAGGGCTTTTTGGCCAAGCTAGTAAAAAATATTTCCAATTTTGATGTACGGTGATAAAGCGTAGTCAACGCATTTTAGATATGTTTTTTTATGTGGGTAGTAGCGAAAGAAGATCTAAGATTTGTTATATTAAGAATTCATGTTAGCTCGGTATTCAGAGGTGGAATAATTCTCTCGCGGCTGCCGCTAGGTAATTTAGGCCAGGTGTTGAGGTATGCTCACTTATAGCAGCAACCGTAAATAATTTTTTACAACATTTTAAAATATTAGATAAAGTGAGGTCAAGCTCATTTATATTGTTTTAGATGTATTAGCAAAGCAAAGGGTCGTAAATTTGTTTTAATATAGAATTTTCATGCTCTCACGCACAGTTGGGTTTTCAGTAATAATAATTTGGGCTTCGCTAGGTAATATTAGGGCAGGTTGTTTTGAGGTATCTCCTTCTGGAGCCGACAACTCGTAAAATATTGACCAATTTAATTGTAGTGGTAAGCTCACGTCAACGCGGCCTACTTTATAATTAGTTTTAATAGTAATAATATTCAAAGGAATCAAAATTTGTTATAATTATGTATTTCATTGTTAGTCACTCTAGTTTTGTCATAATGATTTTGAGCTCCTAGGCCTAATTATATAGAGCATGTGTTTGAGGTATCTGTGGCTTTGTAGCCCAGCAGCATTTATTGGCCGCAAAATCCCCTGTAGTTCGATAAAAGTCGTAGGAACCGGGTAGTAAAAACTATAAGCCTCGCTGGTTTATCAAATTATATTAGAATATATATTTTGCATATCTTTATTTAATAATGTGTTTCATATTGTTATCTCTTTGACAGCACATAATTTTATTGTAGAATTTAGGAGGCAAAGAGTAGGTATTGTAATTCCTCCTTCTCGCTTAGACAACGCGTAAATTATTTACAATTTGATGCTAGTCGACTAAGCGATAAGTCAAGCTAGTTTATACTTGGTTATGTGTAAATCAGGACAACGAATTAATTATAAATATTGTATATTAACATGATCTATTCATGTACATCGGTTTTTTAAGATAAATATATTTATTATTGGGACTCCTAGTTAAATTAAGGCAGTTGTCTCTATCACGCGTATGCATCGCTTTGGCAACAAACCCGGTAAAATAATTTACAATTTGATGTAGTGATGAAACGTAGTCAAGCTTAATTGGATTCTAGTTTTTTATGTATTATATATAGCATAGAAAACATTAAATTCTTTTATAATATGCTATTACATGTTAGATCACTTGGATTTCAGATAAATAATTTGGGCTCTCTAAGAGTAATTTTAGGCAGGTTGTTTAGAGGTATCTTCTTTGCTCACAGCTGTAAAATATTTTAACAATTTAATGTAGTGATTTAAGCGTAGTCAAGCTATATTTAAATTTTTTTATGTGGTAATAGCAAAGAAATCTCATTTGTTATATATGTATTCATGTTATGAATCGGTTCAGATAATTAATAATTGGGCTTATTAAGGTAATTTTTTATGGAGCAGGTGTTTGAAGGTATCTCCTTTGCACAAACGCGTAATTAAATTTACAATTTGAATAAATTGAAATTAAAGCTTAGCCAAGCTTATATATATATTGTTTTATGTGTAATAGGCAAAGAAACTAAATTTGTTATAATATGTGAATTCATTAGTTAGATTATTGTGTGTATATCCAAGATAATAGATTAGTTGTAGGCGTCCATAGGGTAATTTAGTAGACAGGTGTTTGAGTATCATCTTTTTGCAATGACCGTAATTAATATTAACGCAATTTAATGTTTATTGGATTAATGTAGTTGCAAGCTTATTATATATTGATTAAATGTGTAGATTTAAAAGATGTCTAAATTTGTTATAATATGTATTCATGTTAGATTGGTTTCATGTAGGAATTTTGGGCTGCAATTTAGGTAATTTTTTTTATTGGCACAGCGTGGAGTATTGAGGTTATCGATTTTCTTTTGCACTCGAGGAGCCGTAATTTACTCATTTTAACGCATTTATGTAGTGATTTAAAGCGTAGTCAAGCTTATTTTTTATCATTAATTGTGTGAGGTGTGTAATAAGTCAAGAAATTCTTTTTTAACTTTGTTATTAATCATATTCATGTTACACTTTCGGTTACGTAAGAAAATATTGGAGCTTACCTACGGATTTTAATTTAGTGCTCAGGTTTAAGGTAAACAGTTAAGGAGGATATCTGTTTTTGCTTAACTTTGACGTAAAAATTTACTGAATCAAAGTTATATACATTATAAGCGCAGTTACAAGCTAGTTTATAATGTTAAACGATTTAAAGGCAATGCAAGTAACCCCCAAGAGTGATGTCTTATAATTACTAAATTATTTGGTATATAATTTAATGTATCCCATGCAAATTGATGATGATAAGTCTCAGACATATCATTCTTTTCCCTCGGTCCAAGATATTTATTTAGGACATGGTAGTTTAGAGTATCTTCCTTTGATATTACAACAATCAATAATGAAATTATTACATGCACATATTTACTTATATTGATGATAGATAAATAGCGTATATCAAAGCTTATTTATATTATTAAGTTTTTATGTAAATAGCTAAATTAAAAAGCTAAATTTTTTATAATTTGTACTTCATGTTAGATCGGTTTCAGATATAATTTGGGGTTCTAGGTAATTTTAGGCAGGTTTGTTTGAGGTATCTCCTTTTACACACTGTAAAATAGATTCACAAAATTTTTGATTGTAGTGTTTATTAGGAATGCGTAGTCAAGTGCTTATTTTAATTTTTTTAATCTTTTGTAATTTAGCAATAAAAATCTTTCAAATTTGTTTTAAAAATATGTGATTCCTTTCGTTATTAATAATAAAAAATTTCAGAATATTAATATTTTGGTGCTCAATAGGTAATTAAGGGCGGTGTTTTGAGGTATCAGTCTTTGCAGCACCGTAAAATTATTTACAATTTAATGTGAGTGATAAAGCGTAGTCAAGCTTATTTATTTTGTTTTATGTGTAATACTAGCAAAGAAATCTAATTTGGTTATAAGATATGTATAAATATTAAGTAGAAACAATGTGAATAATACTTCAAGTTTATTGGACTTGTAATATGTTACATGTAATACAAAAGAAATCTTAATTTGTTATATATTATTAGTAATTTCATGTTTATGATCGTTTCAATAAGATATATTATTTGGTTGCTAACCTTAATTAATTAGAGAGTCATGAGTGTATAGAACGTATCTCTTTGCCTCACTAATTCAGTAAATAATAATACAATTTAAGATTCTTGAATCAAGATTTGTTTTAAATAACTTTATTTATAATTGATTCTTTATTAGTGTACAGCAAAGAAATCTTAAATGTATGTATATATATGTATAATTTGATATTAACATGTTAGATAGTCGTTTTCAGTAATAATAATATTGGGCTCGCCTAGGTCATTTAGGTTCAGGTGTTTTGAGGTAATCTCCTTTGTTCAGCCACCGTAAATAATTTAACAATTTAATGTAGTGATTAAGCATAGTCAAGCCTTATTTTATTTTAGTTTTATGTTTATAAAATTCAGATAATATTTTTACTAAAATTTGTCATTATATATAATAGTATCAAATATAAAAGTATCGGCTTTCCTTACGGAGATAATATATCTTGGGCTCCTAGGTATTGGTTAGGGAGGTGTTTGAGGTATCTCCTCTGCAAACAACCGTAAAAAAATGTACATACAATTTATTTAGTAGCTGATTAAAAAGCGTATTCTAGCTAATTGTATTAGTGGTTAAATTGTGTAATATGCTAAAGTAAATCTATTATTTTGTTTATAATATTGTGTTCATGTAGATCGGTTTCACGATAATAATTTGTTGGTCGTGCAATAGCCGTAATTTGAGCGCCACGCGTGTGTGGGTTAGTGATATTATGTGGCTTACTTTTTTGCAAGGAACGCGTAAAATTTTTACCCATTGGTAATTTTGTTGATAAAGAGGTATCTATCTACGCCATACTAGGTTTTATATTGTTTATATAGGAATAGATGTAATAGCATAAGAAATACTAGAATTTGTCTATTATAATGTTGTTCATTTGCTTAGATCAGTTTTTTCAGCCATAATAAGTTCTTATTGGGAGCCACTCCACTATTAGGTATATTTTATAAGGCAGGATTGTTTGAGTATAGCTTCACCTTATGAAGCACTAGATCTATTATTATTAAATTTACACATAATAATATCGTAATTGAATTTAACTCAAGCTAGTAGTCAATATTAATTATATATTGGTTTTATGGTGTAATAGCAAAGAAATCACTAAAATCTTGTTAATTTAATAATGTAATTCATGATAGATCGTTTCTAGATAATAGTTATATGGGCTCCTACGGGTAATTTAGGCATGAGTTGTTTTGAGGATGTCATAGACACAACCCGTAAAAAAATCTCTCTTACACACATATTTTAGTGTAGTGACTAAAGCGTAAGTCCTAGCTTATTTAATAATATCTCGTCTCATAAATGTGTAATCAAGCAAACTGAGAAATCTATTATTGTAATTATAATATGTGTTCATAGTTATTGAGTCGGATATTCAGATAATACATGTTTTTGTGCTCCGTAGGTAATTTTAAGGACGACGGGCTTGGTTTGAGGTATGCGTCCTTTGCACGAACTGTATAATATTTACAAATTTGACTGTACGTGATTAAAGGGTAGTCAAGCTTATTTTATTATGTTTTTATATTTATGTGTACTGATTAGCTAAGAAATTCAATTAATTCTTATGTTATAATATAGTATTCAGTTGTATACATAATTATCGGAGATTTCAGATACAATACAATTCACTTTTGGGCTCCGCTTAGGTAATTAGGAAGGTGTTTGAGGTATGCTGTTTGGGCTCACCCAGCAACGACGTAAAAATTTACACACAATTTAGTTAGTAAGTGGAATAAAGCGTAAGTCAAGCTTATTTATTTGTTATAATACGTGTAGGATCTTTATGAGCAAGAAATCGTTTATTAACTCTGAGTTATAGGGGAGGTACTGACTATTCATGTTAGTTTAGTCAGATTTTCAGAGTAAATAATGTGGACTTGCTCCTGCCACACGTAGGTTTAAACTTTGTTACAGGTTCACCAATTGGTTTACGATTTGAGGGTATCAACGAAATTGGATAACATAAGTGATCTCCTCCTTTTGCACGTAAGCTTCTATGTATGGTTAACAAAAATTTTACGTTACAAGAATTTACCACTTAAGACAAACACTATTAACGCTATAGTCATGAGAAAGAAATTAAATTTAAAAAGAAAAAAAAAAAAAAAACAATAAAATAATTTACATACTCGTGTAAAATAACCGTATTTCTAATAAAACCGTTTCGAAGGGTACAATTGAGCGGTATATCGGAATAAAAATCAAACTATAATCATATGCAACCGGAGATCACCGAGAAATGGAATCGTGCTCTTACATGATCAGAATAATTTATGGTTCTGGACCACAATGAATTAGACGTATACGCTTCCGTTAGCTTGGTTTAAGCAATTCATATAAAAATAAAAAATAAGACCCTTTAAATAATGAATTCAAGTGAAACGTTTGTAGAAATAACATGTAACTAACCACTGAATTGAAGCTATAACAAGTTATTTTCCAAATATGAAAGATACAATGTGACAGCACGAAAAACAACGGACACCACCACAGAACAGTACCACACACACACACACCACACACTCACACACACCACTATACATCCGAGGACACACCACATTATATATATTTTATCTGCTATTATATTTATAGTACTAATTAAAGTTATACAAAATATATATTAATAATATAGTAAATATATATATATACATATATATATTAGTCTATTTTTTTATATTATAAATCTGTATAACTGGTATTAGTTTAGTATAATTTATACAATACAATCGGGCTATATATATATATAATATATACTAATATTGATTGATATCATAATTAATATCATAGTGTAGTACTATATATATTTAGATATATAATATATATATATTAGTATGATATATATATATTATACTATATATGATATTATACTATTATATTTATATATATATAATTATATATATATATATTATATAAAGTAATAATTATCATTAATATAGATAATATCTAATATATTATGAGTTGGCAAAACCAATAGATGTTCAAATGAGTTCGGGAGGAAGGGGGAAAGGGGTCTCAACCTTGGATTTACAGGTATTTTCCTAACGCCCCCGTGGCTCCGTGGGGTGCAAGACACTCAAGCATGTATATAGTAGTAATCTATTAATGCTTTCATATCATAGATATAAAGCAATTGTTCACCACCACGCCTATCTCTTTCTCTCTCAGTCCTCCTCGCTTGCCATCTCTCGATCTCATCTTGTCTTCGGCGTCTCTCTCTCAGTTCTCGGTCTCTTCTTTCCTCCGACAGCATGATACTGCTAATCCATCTTTACATTCTTCTTGGGGGCTTGTCTCGCTCGTGCCTTCTTTTCTTCCTCTCCTCTCTCTCATTACGTCGTCTCGTTTTAGGGATATAGGTTTAAAAAAAACTATTGTATTCTAATAAAAAAACTTTATAATATTTTACCGATTGGAATTTTTAAATAAGGTTTCTAAATAATTAATTTTGTTTGTATTAATATATTATTCCTTTGATATGAGTATATAGTATAATATATACCTATAGTATAGTCTTCAAGCTTTATAAGTGCTATTATAATAATAATAGATTATGATATATATTGCTGATAGTCATATACGGCTATGAATACTATACATAATATGTATATTCAACTAAAATGTCATTAATACTAATATTTTAAATAGTATGATGTATCATACTCTTATATATATATAGCGAAGAGGAGAGGAAGGAAGGGAGATATAGGATGGGGATAGTAGTGAAAAAGAAATGGCAACCAACACCTATTAACAGTTTAATGCATAGTCAACTCATGCTCTCAACGGCTTATGGCACATGAGGTATGCTAACCGCCATAGAAGTGTGATGATCACTAAAATATAACGCTGACAGGTATGTGATGTATGATGTTATTTTTATTATGCGCAACACAAGTGAGGTCTTTCTGAAGTGTATTATCGGCGCGCGCATACTACGAGAATGCAGTTAAGATATACCATGATGTGGATACGTTATGGAAGGGTAGGACGCGCGAGTGTAGTGCAAGACCAAAATGCGTGTGCAGGTAGTCGGCTGAATTATTGTCGATCGTTTTCTGCGTACATTTTAACATAAGCATCACATTTTTAAAATGGGTATTTGATTTATAGTGTACTTTGTTCGGAAGTAAAATTCAACACAATTAGCTATTGGCGGCAACCCTGAATGTTAATCGAACGTGACGCATAGATCTCTACTCAACTGACGGCCCTTGTTTCGCGTCGGTTGATAAACTAATGGACCAGAAGCGATAAGGGGGGTTGTGGAAGAGCGAAAACCGGATATGGGTGACGGCAGAAGGTCTGCTTAGATAGTGGTGTATCGTGGCACTCAAGGGTATGCATGTCGGGAATGAACGCCTGACTGCGAATGTGCCTACCGTCAAGACCTTAAGGTTGATTTACACTCATATATTTTGGATTGTTATGGACTCCTCATTCTTGGCAATAAATTTTGCTTCCTCTACTGTGGTATCTTAGTCAATTGAAGTGATGTCGATTTATAATTACCAGTACTGCGCGCAGGACTCGGGTCGTTGTATTTCTCTTGATGATTGCTTCACATCACAGGCCAACATTTGACGAATAACTGGTCTAGCCACTAACGCAATGTGCGCTACGTATGGACACGATGATAGGTAGATAAGGCTACACGCATCAGCGAATAGCATACGGCACATTCTTAAGCTCGTGGAAGTGGAATTATCTCATATATTCCTCTCCTTGTAAGGATTATTTACCATGTCCATGAGTAGTGATGCCAGCCAGTTATACGCCTGAGATCGGGAAGCAGAGAATTGCCGGAACGACAGTATTATTGTCCCTCTGTGACGTAGGGTATATTGTTTCACACATAAAATCTGTTACGTGAGAGTCATTGTAGTGTGGTGCAGGAGACGGCTTTTAATGTGATCCGTATTTTATCTCGCATGCCGGAGAAGCGCGACAAATACAAATGCAAAATTAAGGTTTAAAAAAAACTGAGTATTACCACTACGGTGTACAGTTACTATATTGAACAGCTATATCACAATAGGTGGCACCCGCAGTAGCGCAAGGAGACGAATAAATTCTGAATCATGCATAATTAAACTTACTTAATATGTGTTTGGGTGATTACAGCACAGATTTTAGATTTAAATTTGAAGTTTTAGACCAGAAGAGCATCAAGATATTCGTGGATACACTGATTGCATATCTAAAAGCTTTCCTCTCCTGCTTCCTTAAGCTTGTTAAAATCTTTCCTCGCAGCATTCGAGGCTTAAAGAAATCCCGTGTAAATCTTTCCTTCGCCTACACCTTGTTTGAGTAACATGATTTCGTGTTAATTTTTTGAGCGTATGTATGTATTGCTACTGAACATACTCTTTCTTTCACTATCGTTTTTCTAATATAATAGCTTTGTTATTACCAGCGTTGATTACCCGTATAAATATTACAACTCCAAGAGGTAGCAATCTAACTCCCGGCTTCGGCTTTAATATCTCGTCTGAGCCAATTTAAAAACTTCTAATTGGTGTATTGACTTCCAGCATAAATGGTGATCAAGAATGAAGCGAAAATATCTATCGACAATGTCGCTGTATATGTTTGACAGCGGGTACTCTCTAAATCTTTTTCCATCATGCGTTGCTAAACCATCATATGCGTTGTTCCATCCGCAGGATTGTACACTAATTAAATTCTCAAGCTGTCCATAGTATCCTCTACGGGATCAACGCTCTGCTAGAGAATGCTCCTATTGGTGTTTATTCAGCACCATGAAACTATGAGAAGATGTCGTTTCATAAAATAGCAAAATTTACTTTCCTCAATTGTATTAATATAATATCTTTATACAACCTGTGAGTCTCTTTTCGTTCATTGCTTATAATTCACTTATAGCACATAGAAAATTCGTAAGAAGCACTAAAGCATCAAAAAGAATTTTGAGATGAGTTCAAACAAACTTCAAGAGAGAGGGAGCCTCCAGGGCCCCTCAACCAAAACCTGCAACTCACGGACTATATCTAAATCATACAATATTATATATTTGTCACTAATAATAATATCATATATTAAGTAGATAAATTATTTAGATAGGTAGTGTATTATTTATACTATACTAGCCGTATATACTAGATATTATATCTAGTTATATATTATATATATATATAAGTTACTGTGTGAGATAGAGATTATGATAATATAGATAATTTTTTTAAGGTGACAATATAGCTGCTTTTTTGGGGTTCGGGTTGATGTATTATAATAGGCATTAGCAAAAAAATATCTGATAATAAAATTTAATTATTATGTCATTTTAAAAATGAATTAATATTTTGCACCTTTGGAGGTGAGCTTACCAATTCTTAATAAGAAAGAGATGGGAAATTATATCAAGTATATTATATATTACTAATATACCTATTATAGTATATGGCAGTAAGTAAGTCATACATAATTACTATACTATATACTTATATATATATATATATGTTATCGTATATATATATATATAATAATTATTAGAATACATTGCATGTAATAATAATACTAATACTATAAATATTATTTATAGTATATATATAATAAGGGTATATACATTATTTATACTATATTATATAATATAATACCCTGATATTAATAACTATAGTATCTATATATGGATATATATATTATAATATATATACTATATAAACAGTGCTGTATCGCTAGGATTTTTTTTTCGGTGGCCTAAGACAAAAATAGTTTCTTATAATACTATATATTATGATACATCATGAACTACTATATATCATATATATATAGTATATAATAGCTATAAGGATAACCATTTGAAAAATTAATAAGTGATAATATATATAGTATTATAACTATTTACTGAGGATATATAAAGTATATAAGTAATTATACTATATATCTTTACACTAAGAATATATAATAAATATATCATATATATCCTAACCTATATTAAATTGCTTATATTATGATATATATATAAGCTCTACTATATACTATATTAATATATATATTAGTATAGGTATATAATTATAATATATAATTATCGAAGAGTATATTTCATGCGTGAGAGCTATAGAGTAGTGAGATTAGATATATTATATATTATCAGTATATACCTATGATATCCTATATTATAAGGCCAGGTGTATTAATATTAGGATACGTACGTTTAATATATATATTATCCTAGTACATATAGTATGATGATATATATAGATCTACAATATGAATATATACGTATATAATCACTACCAGTGGCTATCCCGGGTGATTCTGTCTTTTCGGGGGACACCAGACAAAATAGGGTATCTGAACTATACTAAATATACCGTAACTATAGATTAAATGATAAACTTAATATATATTAAATATTACTATATAAATAACTTTAGTATATAATATAGTATAGATTATATAATATGATAACTAATATATATATAGTATTTATATATATATATATATTGATTATATAGATATTTAAATACTAGATATATATATAAAAGAGCGTCGATGGAACTTTCGAAAAATTAACATTTCACAAAGAAAGAAATCGAGGAATGAAATTTATATAAAATCTCAAAATCCATCTTACCCTGAATGGCAAATTTAATTCGCCGGGCACATGGCGAGTGAATACAAAAAGTCCAGATAAACATACTCAATTATGCATTCAAATATTTGATGTTTTTGTAGACGGAAGGGCAAGTCCCAGTAAGTCTTTTATTCACAAATATATTTCTTAAGTAAGTTTTTCAGAAAGTCTATGTTGAAACACCTTTCTATTCTAACTAAAAGCAGCAGACACGGTACAAATTGCCATATTTTTGCGAACAAGATGGTTAAAACCTTTGTAATGCGACTTCGCAACAAGGAGACTAGATCGTCCTATTGCTCTGTTTTTGGGAACGATCTGTACTGATGAGTCGAGGCTAACAACATAATGTATGGTTTTAATCCCCACTTTCATGCTTTTACTGAGATATTTATTGTAAATAAACCATTTTGTAAAAATGTTTTACAAATCTCTTTATCTACTGCATATGGCACATTACACCTATTCGGTATGACAAAATTGCAAGGAAGATATAAATTTTCTTTATAATTAAAAAACCTCTTCTTCAATCGATGACAAATTAAATCCATGCCAAAATGTATAAATATGGATGTGAGGCAGATAAAGTAAGCGTGCCTGGTGGTCAGAGGTAGAAGTTGGGAGTTGTATTTTATGCGAATTTCAGAATAAGTCAAATTTCAATTACCAAGAATTAGATAATAAACTGACGCGTGTTTAGCACTTGTCATTCATTTCTTCAAATGCGGTGGAAATATTCTAAATCTGTTGCATTCTTCTTTCTGATGCTTCGTTTAGTTTTACTAGTCTCACTTAATTTAAATGCAGCTCGAGCCGAATCAATAACGTGAAGTCTGCTAGCCAAACGTTTTGAAAGATTGTATACTTATAAACTTATTTAAGTCTGTTTAAAACAAAAAAGGTAAACCGGCATAAGACGTTTCACTCTAAACAGTTAAGCATTTGTTTAGCAGAATTAAGGATAGCTTTCTTTCTTGCACTGATCTCCCAACTTCAACACTTTATTTCGTTCTAAAGCTGCTATTATCGAGGGTTTATTCCTCCTTTTGAATAAAAAACTGAGATCTCATTCCGTTTAGGCCCAGCGGGGGTTTTGCGCAAACTTTTAATATCTCTTCATTGCTTACTCCTTTAGAATAGAGTTCTTCTATTTTTTTCTACTCAACAACCTTTGTCAACTCTAGCACTTCACAAGAAGAACAATGTTACAAACATTCTTGATATTAATCCAATTGCAACTCGATATTTTGAAACCTTAGAAAAGCATCATGTGAGGGGCATAAATTCATAAGCATTGGCAAAAAGCATTGAGTATAAAGAGCTTTACTCAGAATTTTCCTTTATTCTCTCTCGTTCAAGTTCTCAAAAAAGAACACTCTTCGAAAGCTGCATCGTGTGTCATAGCTCACCCTGTCCTCTTAAATTATTCATATCCCAAACAAAGTTCAAATTACTTTTTCCTTTAATTAGCATTTTGCTGCCCCGTCAATTCATTTACTGAAGACGAAACACTAAGAATTTTTTTGACGGTAAGAGTATCAAATATCAACGTAACGCGCACACAAACGCAAATTGGTTTCCTTGCCCTGAATGCACATCGTTGTCTCTGCCGTGAATGTAGGACAGTTAAAATTCACTTTTATCTGTAAGTTTTGACACAATTTTACGGTGAAGTTAGACAGATGCGCAGGAATGACTGCAATTAGAGCAATTTTGGAGTTGTGGAACTTTTATAAGCTATGGTTAGGCATTGTTTTCTACCACGTAGTTTTTAAAAAGATGTTGTTGAAAGAACCAATGGTCTCAGCATTAGAACGAAATATTTTTAAAAGACTCAAAAATGAACATCGTTTTCGCAACAGGGCCAAGAGGAAGCTTCGATTCAGCCTGAGATAATGATGTACACCATCGTGACACGAGATAGTAGTTTATGCTTACGACAGAATCTGAATTTGTTTGCACACATATTGAGCGAATTAGCCGCTTTCAATACATGTCTTCGCCATTTCCTTTCTTCTTCTGTGTGACTGTCAATCCTGTGTTTGTCATGCTGCTCGATGTTTTCTGAAACCGCTGCTTGTATCACTCACCAAATCGTCGTTCGCTGAACCTGATTCTTGTGATATTTAATTTGCTCGTGTTTTTTTGAAAGATCAATGGCTTTACTATAAGTTTGAATACGACGGTCTCAAGAAAAAACATATATGGTCTTTTCCTTTACCTAATTCTCTTTAAGTTCAAAACAATACACAATTGAAAGCATAAACCCAACTGTTTTTATTAGAGTAAGCACTAACCACTTAATAATCCCTCAGCTATTTCTTATAATAATACTTTTCCTTTCCGTTGCCTTCCTGAGCAGGAAATATATACTTATTTCTGAGATTTGGTTTTGCAGAAGATTAGTTCTTAATATTGCGTCCAACTCTTTTCGCCTTAATTGCTAAATAAGCAGGTAACCATTATGAAGATTGACCATGTCATGTAGAGACGAACAATAATTCCGGATCTCCTTTGATTGCGCCTGACTTATAGACGTGCTTGTCGAAGAAAAAAACTTTAGACCGTCTACTTCGAGATGCTTTCTAACATGCTATAGTTGTTAGGAGTTACACGAGTTCACAGAGAAACTGACTGTCTTCGAAGTTGCGCGAGGACCTCACATCTTTGAATCTAACAGGAATCTTTCTATTCTACAGATGCCGTATCTTGTTTTTTGTTGGAAGAAAGCCTCTAAATCATCATGGTTCTTCTTTCACTAATATTTTTTATATATTATTTTTTTGAAGAGTTGAACAACAACGAGAACATAAAGTGTGACAGACACGCAAACGAACAAAAAATGATAGAAGCAGTCAAAGTACAAGAAATCTATATACTAGTTCACTAACAATTGATATTATTCCTTATATACAATAGGATGGATTAGCTTTACTGCAGACAGCAATAATGTAGTTAATCCATTAGTCTAAGTATGTGAAAGAGAGAGTGAATTAAGACACATCTCTCTTCTCCGTCGCTCTCTCTCTCATCTCTCTCAATCGTCTTCTCTCTCTCTCTCATCTGCGTCTATGGTCCTGTTATCAGTCTAATTAAGACTTATTTCTCTCTGTCTAATATATATATATATAATATAGTAGTAATATATTAAAATTTCATATAGTATATCATATAGTATATCATACAGTATATAATATATATCATATAATATTAAATATAGAGATTTTATATATATATTATTATATATGTATGTAAAAATTATGACGTTTCTCTTTCTCGCTGATAAAACTTACCGCCAAATGGACTTGCGAGATTTCTTCCTAACAAGACGAATTTATAGAAATATTATAATTTAGAATATGAACTCCTATCAATTATTATTATACAATATGATACTTAAAAATTTTAGTGCTCTAAAAAATTTCGGGGGCATGGCCCCCCTTTAAACGTCTACTATATATATATATATATATATTATATTATATATATATACTATTATATATAGTATCCTATATCAGTTATATATATATATATATATATATAATATATATAAAGTATATATATATATATTATTACTATCTATATGATATATATATATATATAGATTTATTAAATATAAACAGTAAGATTTATTTTTCATATTAATAGAAATTATACAAATGAATTTGATAATTTTTTTTAATTTGAATAAAGTCAATATTTTCAAGTTGTGCTACCTTAGATCATGATAATAGTAATAATATTATATATATATTATAGTACTATATATATATGTATTATATATATACTATAGTATTATATATATATATAATATATACTATATATATGATATATCTACTATATATACGTAGTTATAACTTGGTTCTTACTGAAGCTTTTGATGGCTACCGATGAGAGAGAGAGAGAGAGAGAGAGAGTGGAGTTTGGATATTAAGCAACAAATCAGATCACATGATAGAATTTACCTCTGCTAGCAAAAGGCACCCAGCAACATTGCGCCTTTTTTCGTCTTTCGCACATATGGCTAGCCAGAAATATCTATACACGTGCAGCAACAGACACTAGTTTATTCTTGATATGGGTGGTGTGACTTATATAGTATATATATATAGTAGAGTATTATAATATGATGAGGGTTATTAATCATTACTATTGAGTAATTGAACTACTTATATATCTATATATCCTATCTATATATATATATATATTATAGTATAACTCATATAGCGCTCATATACTATATCTAATATATATATATACTAATATTATGTAATATAAATAGTATATATTTATTATATATATATATAATCATATATAATATATATATATATTGAATATATATAGTATAATATATATATATCACTATATATACTATATATATATATATATATAGTATATATAAGTAATATATAATAGTATATATATAGTATTAATTAGCGTGTACAACATGAAATATTAGGGAGAAAAAATAAATTTTTTGAGAAAACTGGTAGAGACACCCCCTAGAATTTTTTCTTATATAGTCACGTTTATTCTCTAAAAGGTTTCAGCAAGATTAGGCGAAAGAAACAGGCGGCGCATGAATGACAAATGTTTGTTTTAAATATTTTTCTAAAAAAATATTAAGTTCGATACATATGATAATTATGATCTTGCTTTTAGCTTAAAATATAGCAGATATTGCCGGATTTCTTAGCATACTGGATATCGTTGGTCTATATGCGGAGATACGAATTTCTGCAAAGATAACTTGTTTTGTCATCCTTTTCCCCAAAAACATTATGCGTATTTATGAAATAAATAAGGCAGTCAATACATTTTGCAATATCACTATACTTCCGGTTCCTCCGGCACGATTCGTTTACACAACATCTTAAGCCCGATCTGCAATTTGTCTTCCTTTCTGAAAGTTTTCATTATGATTCCACTTCCAGAAAGGATGCATAATCAAGAAATCTGTTTTTATTGAAAAACGCCTCAAGAGAATCGTTTTGGATTTCTGGTTAAATGAGTCTATTATATGATTATTGTTCTAAAAATTGATCCACGCGCCTAACTGTTACCTTCTTACATTTTCCTCAGAAAACAATTATAATTTTCTAGAGCTTCCTACCATCGTTTGAATTTTGCTGTAACTGAAACATTTTTCAATAAAAAAATGATATGGCAGCTGCTGATCATGGTGAAAGATATTACAAATGATTGCAAGATCTATTGGAAGAGTCTAATTAGAAGCTTCTTCAAAATACTGACGTGTTTTATAAAGGGTTCTTTAGGAATTCAGATCCTTGTAACAGGAGCGTTCTGTCGCAAAAGATGAACGAATCTAGGTTTTAACATAAAGACAAACAACAATAGATCAAACATCTCTGAAGGAATTCTACATTCATTCATTTGAGCCAATATTTTAAATTGGTTCAACGTGGAAAAGAAATATTTTAAGGCAATAGATAGCTTACTAAGCAAAAACCGCCTATTGGCCAGGTATTAGCTGCCAACAATTCTGAAATTGACATTTTCGATGTAATAAATGTAGAAATTGATATTGGTTTAAATAGGAAATATTTAGATAAATTTTATATATGTGATATTAACACAAACATCTTGGGCTTAACCTTTCTGAAACGTTATCATTAGGTATTGATTTCAAGCATGACATTTTAATTTATCCATTTTGGGTCACAATTTTTTTAAATTATCTTGAATATGGACAATGTACTGGTACCAAAGGACTCGACACTGGGTTGAAGTCAAATACACACTTCAAAACATCTTCAATATATGGATAAGACCATGGGATAATACAATATACTCTCTATTTAATTTGGTTCTAGTAATACTAGCAAGAACCTTAAGAAGTCCGACCTGTTTTTGTAGGCAGTTGTATCAAAACACAAAGGCTTCAACTCTTTCGCTGACGTTCCACTTTTATACCTCATATACGATATCAGCTTGGTGTTGCCCACTACGTACGTGAATGAATCGCTGTATCGTGTCAGCACCACCTAATAATTATGTTCTATTACCCAATGTGCTAAGATGTCCGAGGATGGGATGCCAAAAGTTTATTAATTATACAGAAGTCTAGTCTACGTGTGTCCGTGCCCATAGTAACATTTGTTAGATTTTACCATCCAGTGTTAACGTTATCAAATGTGGTAAGTCTATGCTCATTGACTTATGATAAATCATGCTCCTGCTATTTCGATGTTCATATACGGCTTTCGACAGCGTGATGATAGAAATGAGGCAATTTTATAACTATAGTTTGTAGGCATGACACAGGGCCTCAGACTGTGAGCAAGATAATTAATTCTAACATCATCACAGTCCACTGTACTTTGGCACTTATCACAGTAAGGCAACTAACCTCAGGTGTTATTTACCTGTAATTTTGCTCTATTTACTATTTCTTTAAAACGGTGGTAGTAACTCACACTGACTATGATTTAAGACTTAGTATTATGAAATGCACTACGGCAACATTAGTGTCCATCGCTCTGCGGAAGGTTCTTCCATTTCAATTTGTATGGTGGTGGTTATAGGGTCAGGTAAACGGTGCATGTTTCCTCTGACACAAAGATAACTAATTGTAATACAATAAAACATTGTTAATTTAGTTAAGTATAATGTAACTAAAATAGACCTAATGTAGACAATTGTTAAAGTATTTTGAATTAGCAAATAAACATTTATTAATTAACGTAAGTATTATTTAAAATACATACATTCACGTGTAAAGAAGTATATATAAACGTTTTTTCATACGAACGTCACATAACTTCCGGACGATTACCAACTGAATACATGTATATATTCTCAATTCCTGACATACCTATAATTCTGTTTGATTATTCATAAAATAACATAATAATAATGATAATAATAATAAGTAATAATAATATAATAAATAAATAAAATAATATTAACTAATAATAATACAATAATAATCAGATAATAATAATAATAATCAATAATAATAATCAATAATCCCATGGATTCATCACTTAAAGAATGTCTGAATGAATAAAAGGTAACTCCACTTCGTTTTATTCCTTTTGCCACCGTCAATGTTCTCAATCACCTCTTCTTGGTTACGAAATAGCCCTTCTCTTTTCTGTTTCTGTCAAACATGATCTAACAATCATTGAACAACTTCTCTATAACCTTTCTTTCTTGATTTAAGACGAAAACTGGCGAATCTTCTTCAATAGGTATACAGTTTGAAGAAGCGTCGAGCGGTGGGCGATATCAAAAGATTGCTATCATATTTTTTGTCACCAGGAAATTCAAGTTCTCGATATTTATCGAGCTCAGCTTTCCGTTTTGCAACTCTTTACAAGCATCTTCCATTCCTTGTATTGGGCTTCCAGTTTCTCAATGCTGTGATGACACTGTTTAGTTGGATTCACAGCTTTTTGCAAAACAACTTTTATTTCTTTATAACTAGATGAGACTTGAGCGTAATTTAGGTTCATGCTTTACGGCATATTTGTGAAAAGCAGGACCCTTAGGCGGTAGCTGACGCATTAGAAGGTAATGTCTGTGGCAATAATATTTGACTTTCCAGTATGGTCCTCAGACAAAATAAGCAGTTCAGCTGTCCTCATTTCCCTGTTTGCAAAAGACAAAAAAGTATCTTAATATATGTATGGTCAATGCTAAAGCGAGTCATGCTAATCGGTTTGCGACTCATAAGTGCAGCAATAACACTACAAAGCTGACTCAATGAGCCAGTCACATCGACTCTTTTGGGTGGATTACGTCGACTCTCTCAGCGGAACTTTAGTGAGACGACTGAAGGCTGTCGTAACATTATTATTATTATTAGAACGAGGATGTTATTTGCTTACAATAAAAAATTACTCAATGAGTTATTGAGTAAGGAACGATAGCATACACATTCACATGTTAGATAATGCTAGGGCAAATATTCGACCGAGGAGGGACGGCGCCGCGCATTAAATGTTGACTTATATTTGGGCAAGCTTTCACGAACATTATTACGTTAGCAATTTTCTAACAATATTACGGGTGTCCCCGTATTAAACTTTCAGAACTTTAAAATTAAGGTCCACCTATAATATACTATGATATAATATATATATATATATATATATATAGTATATATATATATATAATAATACTATTATATATACGTATAGATATATATATATATATTATATAGTATATATAACTATATATATTTATATATTATATTATATATACTATATACTATACTTATATATACTAATATATACTATTGTGTTTTCTCTCTTGCAGGACGATGTATTACATCATACAATATCTGAGATTTTTTGTTTATGTGCGAATAGTTCTTCAATCAATACAAATTCGATACGATGTTGGCCAAAAATACTAGTAAGGAAATATCTCTTGACCAAGTTAAGAGAAAAGGGACTTCATAATATATATATATATAACAGTATATATATTATATTATTATATATATATATATATTATATACTACTTATATATATATATACTAGTATACTATACTATATATACTATATATAGATATATATATAGTATATACTAGGTTAATATATATATATATATATAATATATATATATTATGATACGATATATAGATAAGTTTCAGAGGGCAGGCTGCGTGTGCTGGTTGCAGGTGCGCAACACACACATCTTTATAACAACGTTGCAGTTTAGCTGTGCAACTATTTATTATTTTTATTCTTAGTATTATTTTTTTAGTAGGATTAAATATTAAAGAATTAAATAAAGCCCAATACTTATTATATAATACACATACAATCTTTATTATTAATGAAAATAAAAAACGCTCATCAAATTTGTCAGTCCAAATGCTCAACCAACATGGATTGTTGCAGACATCTTTAACCAAAAGCACATGGCCCTATGACATTTTTGTGAGGAGAAATTGTGTGTGAAAATAGACGCCGTGGACGCTTTATACCTACAATTTGCGGTTGCATATCAAGAATAACCGCTTTTGTATTAATACTCACAACTCAAATTTGTGCATACGAAACAATTCGGAAAATATTGCCTCTCATGTTCCAAAATTGTAACGTCTACGCGAAACGTAACCGAATATTATGCTTTTGTTTTGCGGTTTGTCAGGTTCTTTGCTTTTATAGTTAGCATTCTCTCTCTCTCTCCTCTCTCTCTCTCTTCCTTTTACGATCTCCGATCTAACGAGGTCGCCACGATCCTCCTCTGTCTACATCGCTAATTCTTATCATTCTCTATCTCTGATTTCTCTCTATCTATCTATCTATGTCTATCTATCTCCAATCTATCTATCTAGTCTATCTATCGTATTCATATCTATCTACTACTAGGAGTACTATATAAGGCTACTATAGCATGGTAAGATATATTATGTATAATATTATATATTATAGTGAGTTAAATGTTAAATTGACTTTGGTACACAAGCAGGATCCCATCCTGATCACTTTGACTGATCTTGATATGACCGTATTAAGCTACCCGCATGAAGGTCATTACTATATTATAAGGTGAGGAAGTATGGATATGCTTTTTATAGAAATATTACTTAGAGGTATATGAATATAATTATAAGCCTAGTCTTGGCGAGTATGTGTTTGCAGTATTGCTTAAGTTTACGAGTTTTTTTAAGAATCTAGCTTAGTAAATTGCATGTTTGTCAGAGCTCTTCATTATAGCCATATGCGTATTTATTCATTATTTATTTTTTTTAACAATGCCGAGTGCAGAGTGCAATAAATAAATATACAGAATAAATGACATTATATATGAGCTTAAGTAAAAAGTTATCTTAGAGTTTTAGTTAGTTTATGATTTTAACTATAACTAAGCAAAGTCTAGCTATGAGTTTAATTAGGTTTAGCACAAAGATTTGAAACTTTTCGGTTTTTTTGTTTATAAGATTATTTTAAGAAAGTGTGGAAGCGCTTTAAATAAAAATGTTTTCATAATTGAGACTTGTTAGGACATTTTCACTCAATATTTATGAAAGTGTGTCGATCAACATACAATCGATATAGTATATAAAATATAATGAGGTGGAAGCGGATTTAATCGACATGATCCATATATATATATTATATATAATATATATATATAGTATATATATATATAATCTATAACTATATATATAGATATATATCTAATATATATATCTATATAATCATATAGTATATTTTTGGCTAAGCCAGTTAAAATGTTATCAAAAAGCAATTATTATCTTGTATACTACATTTAAATAGTATTAATCCCCTTTGTAAAGTAGGGTTTTATGAGGTTTACAGAAACATTCTTTCTTATTAAAAAAAAAATCAAATGTGAATAAAATATTATGTGCATATAAAAGAATATCTAAAATAAAAATACGTCATAGCAAATTTTTATGGTCCTTATCATAAAGTACTAATTTATTGGAATAATTAGGTAGCTTTTATTTATTTTTAAAGTTTGAGACTTGTTTTTTCAGGGTATTTAAAGTTAACAAAGTTTTTCTAATTTAATAAGGCGAAGTAGGATTAACTTTGTTCAAATAGTTAATTAGCTCTTGGCTAACTCCTAGCGGACAAAGTAGACAATCTGACTAGTATATATAGACAAGTTGGTCAGAAGAGTAGGTGAATTCTTTCAGTGACGAATGTTATTAGAAAGGATCCAGCATTCCTTCTGATGATGGTTGGATCCTCTTTCCAGTAACGACTTTCAATCGTTCTAATTTAAAAATTTATCGTACAAAAGTTTAAACATCTTTTTTTTTATGCTTATTGTTTTGGGTTGAGGAGGGTGTCCTTTCCACAAATAAATGAGGTAGGCAGTTTATGAATATATACATTAATATATATAGTATTATATGATATATATATATATAGTAATTTGGATATATATAGCTAGTATAAATGGATGATATATTGATATAGCTATACTATATATATAGTATATATATATAGATATATATATATATAATATATATATATATATATAATAATATATATATATATAATAATCAGTATATAAGAATTAGATATATGATATATATACTATATATATATCATATAGTATATATAATATATATTATTATGATAAACTTTAGATAAATAATAAGTAGGTGATATATATTTATATATATAGTATATTAGTAAATATATCATTATATATATAAAGATCTCCATAATGCATTTGAAAAATTAAAAAATATTTTTACTATGAGAAAAAATATTCTCAATATTTTTTTTTCAAAATAATAAATATATAAATATATAATATATAAGACTAAATTATATATTAATATAGTATATAGGATATTTATTATGATAATATATATATAACGTAGTATAGTTATATGATATATTATATTATATATATATGCCATAATCTTGAACAAGAACCTCTAAAAATTTAATCTTAAAACTTTCTCAATTAAAGTAAAATAATAAAGAATATTTATGATTGATTAAGGAAATAGTAATTATCAAACAACACAATAGCTATATATACTATAACTGATAGTATAATATAGTTATAATATATATATATAAATAACTTATATATTATATATATATATAACATATATAATAGTAAGTATAGGTAGATAACAGTCATAAAATTTTATATGACTGATCTATCATACTTACTTTAACCTTAAATGGGTTTGAATTTTTATTCATGTATTTTTTTTTTATTATTTATTTATTTTATGATATTTTTTTTTTAGTTAAATATTTACTTCATTTTATTTTTAATTTGCTTCATATTAAATAATTTAAATTTTCTCTTCATTATTTTAATATTTATTTGTAATAAGTTTGTATTAATTAAAAACTGATAAGGAAGGGAGTTTATATATAGCAAATATATATATATATAGTATATTATATAAGTTATAACTAAAAAGTTATGTATATATTTAATTATATATATATTATATATATATATATATACTATATACTATATATAGTATATATTATATATATATATATTAATATCGGTATAGTATATATATATATATACTATATACTATATATATAATATATTTATGAGTATATATATGATATATATATATATATATATATATCTAGTATATAAGTATATATAGTATAGTATAATATGTATACTATATATTATATATATATATATATATATATATATATATATATATAGTACGGTAGTATTAAAGACTAAATGTACCTCGATCAGCTTTATATATATTATATATATATATATATATATATATATAGGTTATATATATATATTCTATATATATATCATATATATATATATCGTATATATATATATAATATAAATATATATATATATAACTATATATATAAATCGGTAATATTAAAGATTAAATGTACCTCGATCACTTTATATATATATATTAGTATATATACTATATACTATATATATATATATATAATATCTATTATATATAGTTATATATATATATATATTATATTTATATATATAATATGATATATATATAGTGATAAATATAATATAACGGCAATATAAGCTGAAAATCCTCAAGAAGGTAATTTGTTAGTTAATAATGATTTACAAAGCTTTACAAAGAGCCTTTGCCATTACGCATGCTCTTGAATTACGGCTAATGGAAAGGCGCTACTCGTTGAGAAGAATCGGAAAAAAACTCATCGCCCGCTCGAAATCGTTAGACGAAATAGAAACGTTAAAACGTCCCATCGAAATAAACGTTGGAGAAAACTTAGAAGAAGAATGAGGAGAAATTTCTCCGCAGACGTAAGATCGAAAAAAAGAGGCTGGTGGAATTTTGTGGGCGTTATATAAACTTAAGTTTTTTTTTTATATTTATTTATTAAGGTCTGTGAAGTATAAATTTGTAAAAAGGACTTTTAAGAAATCGATAATATATATATAATAGCGTACTATTAGTATATATATATATATATATATATATGACTATATATATTATATATAACTATATATATATATATATAATATGAATATATATATATATATATATAATATATATGATATATATAATCGGTAGAAGCGACAAATTCGTATTTCAGCTAGGACTCGGGTTTTCGGGATCTAGCTCCGGATTCTAGGTAAGAGGAACTAGAGATTACGCTTAGATAGTTCCTCCTAGAATAGGGGCATTGCCCGTGATGTTTGTGAAATCTTATTAAAAAAAATAACAATTTTAAACATGTAAATTAATATTATTTCAGAGAAGACAATTTAAGCTGTCCGGATGAAAAAGAAATAAACAACATAAAGACATAAATAGAATATATATTACGAGTACATGACGCTGAGTCCAGTGTTCGAATCCCTCTGATGGAGAGTAAAAATCTCCTTTGACTAATTACATCATAACGGTTTATTTAAATGCCCATTGAATTAGGATTCATCGGTGCAGTGCGGTGCACCACGCAAATTATTAGTTTCCTGGTCCGGTGACAAATTAAAATTCCGGACCCCATTGTCTGTCCTAGTCGCTAAAAGTCGCTAAAATGTCTCTAAAATGTCTCCAAAATGTCGTCACCGCTCAACACCAATGTAAGAAAGAAAACAGTTCTTCGTCCTAATGAGCTGCCAATAAAGCAAGTAAGACCCTTGCAAAATGCATGAAGTCCGATTCATTGGCTACAAATGTTAATGCTTTAGAATAAGCTAACCATAAATTAATACGGGTGCTGAATAGTGGCAGGGGTGAAATAAAGAGATAAAAAGTAAAGTGATTATGGACAATACGATACACAGTCATGCTTAAGTATAATAATCACGTCCGATGAAGAAGCGAAAGATTTGATAAAGAAAAGAAAGGACGTCTAATCCGTCCAGACACGCGCATATATGATATATATACAGTATATATATATATATATATAATATACTAGTAACTATATATATATAGTATATATATATACTAGTATATAATATATATACATTACTAGTATATTATATATATAATATGATATATATATACTATATATATTATAATATTCAGCTCGGCGCCACTCCAGTACTTTTTACTACTCGTGCTGCTCGTCTCTCTCGTCTCTCGTCTCTCTCTATATATACTAGTATATATATATTATTATATATATATTATAATATATAGTATATATTATAGTATATATATATAATGATATATATTAATATATATAATATATATATAGCATATAATATATCTACAGTATTATTTGTCAGTATCCACCGCATCTAGCAACGTGATGTTGCACGATACATATCAATGCGACGTTTAATAGTTCGTTCGCACTCGTCACATCAACAAGTACGGTCGTATATGTGACATTGCTGTTACATCTTATATGGATCGAGCGTACGCATTTTCGGATTCTATCAGTGCGACGTATTTGCATGCGAGACACGATATATACATTAGTTATCGTATATGTAGATTGCTCGAGGGTCTAATGTTTCCAAGCGACCAGTGCTAGACAGGCGTGATTTAATATCCTTTCATGAAAACGATTAAACAAAAACCCTGTGATTTTTCTGACAATTTTCTTAATATTCTTTGAAAATTTTTTTATTTTATGTTGTATGTTAGTTTATAAGTCATTTAGTACATGGATTTTTCTATCAGAGAATTGCTATTCATGTAATTATTAATGTTTAGTTTTTTTTCAACATGTCGTACATTTGCGGTTCGACTCAAAACGGTAGTACATTAACTTATGTTTGTCACACCTCTCCAGTCACGATATGCTTCATTGAAAGTGAGTTGGAGTGACTCTGCCAGTGGCAGTGTTATTTCAAATTTTTGTGTAAATTTATTATGTGTTTCTGTTTTAATATGTGTGTCGATGGAAATATTTATTTTTATTTTATGATAGTTTTCTTTTCCGGTCACTAAATGTACTCCTTTATGAAAGTGAATTCTTCTTGAGGTAGTTAAGGCTATTTAGATTTCTGAAGCGAACTTTTTAACGCACATAAAATTAATAGTAATTGACACTATTTATAAATGATTATGTCAACAGCAGTACTATAGTTATATAATATACTATATATAATGATATATATTATAATATATATATATACTATATATATATATATATATATGTATATATATATACTATATATATAATATATATGATATGATAAACGTAACTTATACAAACATACCGCTTACTCAACGGTAATAAAAATCACCCCTCTTCCCGAATCCCTCCAAATCTTCCTTTGGCTTACTCAGTACGGGTCAAAGCTTTCTAACCATTTAATCGTACATAAAAAACAAAATTTTGTTTACGAAATGTTTTTTCTTATGTATTCATTTCTAATGTTATTTTGGTAATTTTAAATAACTAAATTTGATACTGATCCAACACATCTTTGCTGCTTTATTGCAGCTTTAGTAGTTTTTAAGACAGGGGTATCCAACCATTGGCAAATGCGCATGGCTGATTATTGCATGTGCATCTGAAATGAATCTTGGGCCTACTATTGTTCTTTTAAAAATAGGCGCCATAATTGAAGTCTTTTTGATATCATTTTTGTAAATTGAAAGTTTATAGTTTTAATAATAATAGTTGCGTAATGTTTCTCACATTTAAGCAACATATTTACAAACTTAAAGAAATTATATATATAGTATATATAATATATTATATATAATACTATATATTATATATATTATAATCGTATATATCAGTATATATAGTATATATATATATATAAGTAATACAGCACAAAAGATGTCGTAATAGATGTGTAAAACTACGTCGATGTAACCACGTTACCGGATGGTGTGAGCGTTTGCAGAGAGTTCGCTAAGAGTACGTAAATAACTAAACTTAACATAGACGTCCGCCAGTGATGTCGCTCGTACGTCGCTGAGCGCTTGAATTTTCCAGCATCCCAGGACGTAATTATTATGTTACTAATGCGATGTCGCAACATACGCAAAGGGACGGTAAAAGCGACGTCGTTTTACGTTAGTGTGACCTATATGGGAGTATATATATATATATATACTACTATATATATAATATAATGATATATATATATATATATATATATGATATAATAATATATATATCGATATATATTTATATATATATATACTATAGTATATATATATATATAGTTAATATAATTAGATACTTGAGTTCTCCCATTAAAATATTTTTCTTATTCTAAGTATTCTAATTTCATTGACGATTAACTTAATCATATTCTCAAGTTATCATTTTTTCTTCTATTGTTTATTATTTTTGGTAATGTTTTTATTGTTTTATTTTGTTTTTAAATTAAATATTTTTTGTTCTATAAAATATTATTTATTATGTATAGTATTTAACATCTTTGGAAACACTAGATAGTCATAAATTCACTGATATAAAACCCGAAAAAACGCTTTGGGACGGATTAATGCTATTTCTAATGTGTTTATCAAGTGTTATTTTAATAGCGGGGCTCTTCTTCCTTTTTAGTTTCATTTGCATAATCTTTTATATTTTTTTTTATTATGTAATAATTTCATTATTTGACCCAACTTTGCAAAAAATATAAGAAAATACTTTTCAACATAATGATATTTGCAGACTACAGCTTATCAATTAGTTTCAAGTATCACGTCGTGCTAAGTACTTAAATAGCACGAGTGCATGATTCGCCTCTGATATATATATACTATATTAATATAATATACTATATTAATATATATATATTCACCTATATAGTATATATTATATATATTATTAAATATCTATATATATATATAATAGTATAGTATAGTATATATAAGTATATTATAGTATAATAATAATATATATATATATAGTATATAGTATATATATATATGTATATATATTATATACTATAGTTTCTGTCCAGAAGTGTACCCGGTCGGCTGAGGAAAAAATTTTTTTTTGGGAACATTTTTTCGTGTCCAGAGTTGCCGGCCGGAATTTTTGACAAATGTCGGCCGGAACCGGCATTACTAATCTACTTCTGAGAAAAAGTTTTGCTGGAAGGGATTAATTTTACATAACCTATAGCCCATCTTTTTAACAATAAAAATAATAGTATTGATGTAGAAATCTTCATACAGTGTATTACATATTTACAGTATTATTCTAATAAAAGTTTACTCAAGTGACCTCGAAATCATAGAGATTACTAAAGATATGCCATTAAATTTCCAATTTAATTTCAAAATTATATATACTACTATATATATAGTATATAGGTATAAATTATATTATATATATGTATATTTAATTTAATATATATTATATATATATATAGTCTATATATATGAAGATTTATATATTATATGTATATATAATATCTATATATTTATAATATATTATTATATATGATATATATAATATATAATAGTAGTATATAATATATATATATTCAGTATATATACTAAGTTAATAAAATTAACTTTCTTTAAACAGTTTTGAAAATTTTGCTACAATGTGGTGAAGTAAAAGAAGCTATTCACCAGTATTGGTAGATATTTTGAACGTTTTTCCTCAAATATATTTCCCGCTTCTGAAAATAATCTTTCTGATTATATAGACGAGGCTGGAGAAAAGTAATTTTTTGGGTAGCACTGCTATGTTTAGAAATTTAGGTTTATTCACTTTCCACCAGCTAAGTACTTCTTCTTTTCCCAGATTAGAAATTGATTTTTCAGATAAAAAAATTTCCATTTCTTTAACAATATCATCTTTTGAAGAACCACTGATATTTCTTTTTTTTTATTTTACACTAACTGACTCACCGTCACTTTCACTTTCTTC
>JABUQX010115010.1:7500-10000 GCA_015478945.1 Trachelipus rathkii
ACTTAAAGAGAGGAAGATTGAATACTGCAGGAAAAATGGATGAAGGCAATTAGTTCAACAAAACAGATGTGGCTGGAAAGAAGGAGGCACCACAACGAGTAAACCTTGAGTCTCCAATATTCACACAATACTCATGTGAGAGTAAGGCACCTCTTGTTTTACGAGGGCGACGCAGTGGTTGAGGAATGTGAGAGATCAATTGTCTCGAGCACCTGCCGTTGTAATACCTATAGAAAAGAGATTGGGCACCAATATCACCTCGCAGAGAAAGAGGATCAAGGGAATTAGAAAGTATTGGACAGTTTATTAGTCTCTTAGCCTTAGCCTCAACACTATCCAAAAGGAGGGTGGAACCGGATCCACCCCAAATGTGATAATAGTAACTGAGCAGAAGAAAAATTCACGCAATCTGAACAGAATTCCCAGCTTCATTGAGACCATTTTAGCACCCGATTTGATATGAGGTCTCCAAGACAATTCACTTTTATGTTCAGTCCAAGAATATTTATGTTGTTTACAGGTGAGACAGGAAAGTTGGGAGGTGTTTTAGAGAGGGAGATATGAAGAAGTTGAGTTTTTAAAGATTGAATTTCACAAGAATGCGGTTAGCCCACTGAGAAATCCCGACCACATCGGCAAGAATTGAATCGGAAAACTGTAGACGAGAGGCAACTCTAGATACAAACGAGGGAGCACATTTGAAATGAGTGGAGGAATGGAGAGTTGGCTCAGCAGCATAAGTGAACAGAGTTAGAAGTCCAGCTAAGAAGACCGTTAAAGAAAAGTAGGAATAAAGGTGGAGATAAAACAGAACCATGAGGAACACCACAATTAGCGAGAAAGAGGTTGCTCCATCAACAAGAGCTGAAATGGAACGATCTGAAAGGAAACTAGACAAGAGTAAGCAAAGCGAAGGAGGAAATTCAAAGGAAGGTAGCTTAGAGAGTAGCGATGCGTGTCATACCCTGTCAGAAGCCTTAGATATGTCAAGCGCTACCACACAAGACTCCCCAAAGTCCCTAAGGGCAGAAGACCATATATATATATATATATATATATATATATATATATATATATATATATATATATATATATATATATATATATATATATATATATATATATATATATATATATATATATATATATATATATATATATATATACGGTATATATATATATATATATATATATAGTAAGATGGTAGAGCGACGAGCTCATGGCAAGGTCGCGGGTTCGAATCCTAGTTCGGATCCTAGGTAATTCCCCTCCTTGAATAGGCTATGCCCGTGAGGTGTGAACTTTTTCATGGTAAAATATATATATATATAATTTCTAAAACTATTTAATTTTTAATAAACGTGATAAATCTGAATACGCGAGTCGCTATATATAGAGTAAGAGAGAATATATATATATATATATATATATATATATATATATATATATATATATATATATATATATATATATATATATATATATATATTAAGGTTATATAATTTCTAAAAACTATTTAATTTTTTAATAAACTGGACATAAATCGAATTATATGAGTCGCGAGCAAATATTGTAGGTACAAGCAGCAACATGTTGCCTCATGAGCTGGCGAGCCATACCACCGGCTCAGAGTCTAGACCAGTGGTGCCCAACCTTTAGTCTATCTCGAGAAAAAAATTAAAAATTAAAAATTTTTGGCGAGCCACACATAGGACGACGACCAATAACTGTGTAATTTTTTATTATATATATATATTATATATATATATATATATATATATATATATGCAGAGAGTTATATATATATATATACAGTTATATATATATATGTTATTAGTTATTATATATATATATATATATATATATATGATATAAAGATATATATATGTTATTATTATATGTATATATATAAAGATAAATATATATATATATATATATATATATTTATATATATATATATATCGTATATATATATATATATATATATATATATATATATATATATATATATATATATATATATATATATATATATATATATACAATGCCACCATTCACAGACAGAGCTCTTTTTTAAAAGGGAGGGAAAAAAAAAAAACAATAAAAATGAAAAGAAAAACATGCAGCGAGTAGATTCACTCAACCTTGTTCAATGTAATTCTTCAGGTGGGCGTAGACGCGAGACTTAAAGAGAGGAAGATTGAATACCTCAGGAAAAATGGATGAGGGCAATTAGTTCAACAAAACAAATGTGGCTGGAAAGAAGGAGGCACCACAATGAGTAAACCTTGAGTATCCAATATTCACACAATAGTCATGTGAGAGTAAGGCACCTCTTGTTTTACGAGGGCGACGCAGTGGTTGAGGAATGTGGGAGATCAATTGTCTCGAGCACCTGCCGTTGTAATACCTATAGAAAAGAGATTGGGCACCAATATCACCTCGCAGAGAAAGAGGGTCAAGGGAATTAGAAAGTATTGGACAGTTTATTAGTCTCTTA
>JABUQX010115010.1:12500-22075 GCA_015478945.1 Trachelipus rathkii
GCTAGCTTTTTAATTTATTTATTTATTTATTTATTTATTTATTTATTTATTTATTTATTTGTTTCCTAAAATATAAGATATATGAATTGTATGAATCATTCTTATAACCCTCAAAGCAGAAACATAAAATAATGTGACTAATATATAGGAATATAAAACACTATATTGGATTTTCCTGTTTTGTGGGTCTTTAGATTTAGATTTACTTATAATACCATATATATATATATATATATATTATATATATATTATATTATATATATATAATAATATATAATATATATAATATATATATATATAATATATATTAGCCTCCACTGTCAGCTCCCTATAGAAATGGGGGTGGGGTGCGTAACATGCACAGGAAATACCATAGCAGCAGAGCATTCGTTGGAGATTATTAATACATCAATAGAGGAACCCCAACCCACACTATCACGGTCCTTTTCTTAGTCCACTTGCCTGTGACACGCAGGACATACAGTGACTGAATTTTCTCTCCCACATACCAGTGGATATCTCTTTTTTTGTCGCCTCTTAAGCAAACAGAGAATACAGACAGTAATGGAAATTCATTCTCCGCCTATATACTGGCGTAATATATAATATATATATATTATAGTATATATATATATATATATATAATAATATATATATTCTATATATATATATATATTAATATATATATATATATTAATAATATATATTATTATATATAATATATGTTATATATATATATATATACTATAATATATAATATATTAATTAATATAATATATTATAAGTATTATATCATATAATATATATCATATTATAATATATTGTAGTTATAGGTATGTTTGTATATTAGTGTGTAGTTGTGGTTATATTATATATATCATCAGCTACGCGTTAGTAACCTCATTGAATACAAGTGACTCATAAAAATGATAAATGACTAGATCCATATGCTCATAAGGATCACACATACCTATATATATATGATTTAAAAATATAATATAGAAAAAAATAATAAATAAAGATAAACGTATTTAAAAGGATTATCAAACACTATATCTTTATACTCACAGAAGTTATTCTCACCATATACTAGTCGCAGAATATATATGTATGAGATGATGACAGATGATGAGTACTGAGAAAGAGGAGAGATATAGAGAGAGAGGGAGAAGTAAGAGAGTAAGAGAGTAGAGTTATTTAGATATGTGCTTTACTCATATTACTTAGGAAATAGGTACTAATGCTACCTCTTATATTATGATAAAATTTAACCGTATTGCCTATTTAAATAAAATTAACGAATCTTTACTCACTATATACGTCATCTGACTGGTCATTATTTATTACAGGTGATATCTATGTGTAATATCATATACCATATTGTGTTTATGTATAATTTGTATGCTAATATATTATAATGTATAACTTAAGGTATACAAATAAATAGAACGTGTGCACTAAGTAATAAGATAGAAACATTGTTATTATTTACTTAATAATAGTATACTCTCTATATAAGCAATATTTTAGACTTGAATTATCATAGGACGCCGGTTATAACGGTAGGTAAAGACAGTGAGGCCGGAGAGCCTCCTCTAAAATAAATAATAGTCAACGAGTGTAAGAGAAATAGATTGTTCGCGGAATATGACCTATATAGATAAGGTATTGTTCCAGTCGAGTTTAAATATAAGTGTTTATATATATACATATTATCGCAGCTAATTTACGTCTCTCATCTAAAATATATTTATCATTAAAGGATCATGTTGATTTTTTGATCGAGTATTGGTTTTGAGTTTTATTTTCCTGTTTTTATAAGAGTATTGCACTGGAGGAATTTAAAGTCGATTAATGATCCTCATAGAGAGTCGTTAGATTATAATACAATAGCATTTATCATATATCTAACATGTGGTATGTGCGATGGCAAACGTAGAAGAATCGTTTTTCTTTATTTTATCTATTTTAATGATATTAGTGGTAAACAGCTTCGCGCTGCTTGAAACAACTATTTTTTATCAAATTTAATCCTCATTAGTAGTAAATATGAGTGAAACTCATGATGATTATTATAATTATTGTTAAATAACATAAAATGTAATAAATATAAGAAGTGTCCCTTTTGTTCTCATTTACAATAATTGTAACATAATTAAAATATATAATAATAATTATATATAAATAATTAATTAATTAAATAAATATATAATATATATATAATAATATATAATTAAATATAATTAAATAATATATAAATAATTAATTAATAATATAATTAGATAATAATAATTATAATAATATAATAAAAATAATAATATATTAACTAATATAATAATAATATAAAATTATTAATAATATATAATAATGATAAAAATATAATTTATATAATTAAATATTATTATTAAATAATATAATAATAAATTAATACTATAAATAATTTATATATGTAATAAATAATAAATATAATAAATAATAATAATAATTAATATATATATATATATATTTATTAATATAAATATAATATAATTAATAATAATATAAATAATAATAATAATAATAATTAATAATAGTAGTGATATAGTTAGTGATACATATATAAATATATATTATATCTATATTATATATATAATTGTTTATTATTATATTATTATTTCCTTATTATTATTTAATTATTATTAATTTAATTATTAGTTATTATATTATTATTATTTATTTAATATATTATTATTATTATTATTATTATTATTATTATTATTTACTTATTATTATTATTATTAATATATAAATCACGGATATTTATTATACTTAAGTATTATATAGTCATAATCTTCCAGTTTTGTGATATATTATAATAGATATATAATTAAATAATATAATATTAAATATATTATATAATTAATTAAATAATATAAATATATAATAATAATTAATATTAAATTAATAATAATATATAAAATAATATAATATAGAGTAATTGTTACTTCGCTATTAATAGATCGCATATAACTCCACTGAACTTCAATATATCAATCGTTAACATCAAGTAGCTATTGATACGCTGAGATAGAGCACGCATGAGGAGAGAGAAGAGAGAAGATGTAAGATGAGAAGTGAGAATGAAATGTATGAGAGAGTAAGAGAGATGAGAGAAGTGAGAGAGAAGAGAGAAGAGAGATAGAGGAGCAGATGGACAGAAACATAGAGAAGAGAATATATCAAGTACACCAGTGGTCAGTATACTATAATCTGACTTCATACTCAGGTCACAAAATACGCCCATTTGAGGCTCTGGAATAATATTATGAACCAATTAAAAATTTAAAGAGAATATATATCTAGTCAATTTCTCTCATGTTGTATAGAGGAGAAAGATATGGTCGAATCTAGAGTAGTCTCAAGTCAAATCTCATTACTGTGGAACATATAAATTATCATTGACAGTATTAAAGAAATGAATACCTCCGCCATACAAAAAATATATACTAACTTCACATAAGAATAAGTTTATACTCCATAAGAGAATGCCATTAGAAATTTCTATATAATAGTGCAACAATATAACTAAATATAATGGAAGTAATAATTAATACATAATAATATAATAATATATTTAGACATAGAATTCAATTTTTTACACGTATATTAAATTAAATTTAACGAATCTCTTAGATTTCAATGTACCGACATTAAATTAACTCCTCAATTAATACTATAAGGAACTAAAAATGTAGAAGTTATTAATACTAAAGAAAAATAATAAATCAATTAATAATAAATAATTTAATAATTAATTATAATAAATAATAATAAATAAATTAATCAAATAAGGGACATAATAATCCAATTAAATAATAATGTATAATAATTATTAATAATAATGAATCGATTGCTCATAATATAATAATAAAATGATATAATAAAATATTATTAGGAATATTATTATTAAGTATCACTGATAAGTCACAAAATAATATATCCCAGAGCAAAACACGGCATATCATGATAGAAATAATAATAAAGAGTAGATTTATTTATATATTCATTAGACCATAAATATACTGATTATTGAATAGAGATCAATTCATCACTATAGAGCTCATAGTAATAATAACTACAATATGAATACTAGGGCATACGATACACTCACTGTATCTCACCATATTTGAGAGCACTATATTCTGAATTTCACATAATCAGAGAAATACGAACTTATTTATTTAAGTATTTATAAAACTACTAAACAAAGTTATAGAAAATATATAATAATATATAAAAAAGATTACGACTCAATAAGTAAGATAAAGTGAGTGAGGATTGATCTTATATATCAGTATAGACTAAAAGAGTTATGTAGAGAGTAGTTAATATAAAGATAATTAAATAATAATAAACTAAATACATATTAGATGTCCCATTAATTTTCATTTATGTATGTGAAAGTGAGAATGAGGAATAATAAATGAAGAATTTATATTATATTTATAAATTGAAAATATTATATTTTTATTTATTTTACGTTGGTTACAAAAGTTTTTGATTATTTTGATAAAAATGATTAAAAATTGAAACAGTGGAAAAACATATTTTTAAACCATATTATTAGTGCTTGAGATATACACAAATCATATATATAATAAAATAAGTATATAAATAATATAATAATAATAATAATCCATATAATAATCATAATATATTAATAATAATAATAACATGAAATAACATTATTATATATGTTAAATAAGATCAATATTAAACTATGATAATAATTAATAATATTGGTACTCATAACAGAGCATACTAAGATATATATAAATAAAATAATAATAATAATATTATAATAATAATTCATAATTATAATATATATATTATAATATATATATATTATATATATATAATATATATATAAATATAATTAATTATAATAATAATAATAATAAATAATTAGTAAATATAATATGAGAGAAGTTGACTCCTTTAGTGGCGTTTCATCAGATGTATGATGATATGATATTAATGATGTGAATAGATGATAGATGAATTTGATGATTGATGATGAATCAATAATGGAATTGATTATTTTTATATTATTATTATTATTATTATTATTATATATATATCATTATTAATTAATTATATTTATATTATATATATTATTATTATTATTATATATTATTATTATTATTAATTATATATATTATTATTATTAATTATTATTATATAGTATTATTATTATCTATTATTTATTATTACTATAGCTATAATTATATTTAATAATATATTATTTAATTATATAATATATAAGATCATCTCATTTTTTATAATTAAGTAAATAATATATACTTTTTAATTATATTATAATTATATATTTATTTATTTATTTATTAATTATTAATATTATTTATTATATATTAATTTTATTATATATTAATTTATTATTATATTATTTATTATTTTTATTTTATTATTATTTATATATTAATTATTATAATTATTATATATTATTATTATTTCTATATTAATAATATAATTATTATATAAATAATAATAATAATAATATTATAAATTAATATAATAATAATTAATATTAAATATATAATATTAATAATATATAAATTAATAATAAATTACTATATTAAAGCTTATCATAAATAATTAATTAATAATAATAATAATATATTATTTTATATTATTATTTATATATAATTTAATTATTAAATTTTATTTATTATTTATTAATATATTTAATATTATAATATATTACATTATTCTTACATAACGTCATGCTGATTAAAGTTATTATGTTAGTCCAAACATATTAGTTTAATTATTATTAACGACTTTATTTGTAGATTGGACTATTATTAAAGTTAAATTCTAATATGATATAATTATTATTATTATTATTATTATTATTAGGATTAATTATTATATATTATAATATACTTTTATATTATATATTATTAATATAAATTTGATATATTAGCTAGGTGTTATAAATATACGAAAATGAATCTCAATATATTGCTTACATGCTAACTGAATATGACGCAGTAAGCGGTGTATCTCTTTTCATAACCATTCGAGTCCTTCACTTACGAGTGCACGAGATAATTCCTTTTCTTTTTTTACTCGGAGTCATTCTGTGCTATAAGTATTACTATCCCTCAAATGGTGTCACCCTTGCGGTCAGCGAAAAAACCTTAGTAAAGAGATAACTCACTCCCAAGCGAATCATGATGCTGAATTGATGTACCCCAAGAAAAGGTTTAAAATTTGCATTAGATACAATCTGTCTCGTTCGCGCTCCTGTTCCCATCATAGCTTTTACCTTTCCTTCCTTTACAAGAATGGGCATAATCGTCTTTCTTTCATTTATTTAGAATCTTGTATCCGTAAAAAACGTGCAATACGAGAAATTTTCCTCCCAAATCTTTTATAGACACATCGGGATAACGTATATCGACCAGATATTGCTTTAGTTCTGTTCTTATCCGAATTTTATATATGATATATATAATATTTAACCATTTTATAAAAGACCTCACCTACATCTTACAATTCTTTCCCTTCTTAATTATATAACTAAATCTTCTTTATCTTTTTCACTCTCTGGACTTTTGATTTAGCTGCTTTGGAAGTATTAGCTGCATACCTTTTCCTATATATAGTGCTTGTATCATTATCATTACGAATTCCTTCAATAAGTCTGTCACGAATAATTCATTTTGATTTGTATATTGTTAGTACTTCTTTCTTTATCAGATTTTATTCATTTTCTCACACTTGACAACTTTCTGAATTTTCCATTTTTCGTATATAAGCTTTATAAAAACAGCTTGTTATTGATATGACCTATAGTTACTGACTACGATTATCTGCTTAAATCCATACAATAAGTTATATTATTATTTACCACATAGAGGTCCTGATTTAATTCATTACTTATATCTCTGTTATCAAATATATCTACTAATCATTAAACTAGCCTATTTATTTAATAATATAATCACTCAATTACCGCTATATATTATTACATTATTAATTTAATATCTTATATTTCATTTTAATATAAAAAAAAAACTTCACACTACTGAATTGAACATAAGTACGGTTACGTAGTCATAGAGTTATTATATATAGCCTTAGTTAGCGTGAAATTCTTAGTCTTCATATCATTTAATTGCATTATTCTGCTTAAATCCAAACACTTCCTCTTTTGCACTTCTAGTACGAACCAAGCAAAATTTTCCAATGGCTTGGGATCTTATTGTTTGACTTTCAGGAATGAGGTAAGGTGTCATCTGATCCTTTCATGGATTTTTATGACTGGAAAGCGTACTTGGTACTAAGACATTTGGGCCTAGGAGAGCAAGTACAGCGGATAAGATAACGTATGAAAAAGATTGCGCCAGTCACCGGTTGTTATAGGCGAGTTCATATAGAACAATTCAATGAGTGACGGATGCCTCGAAATTGAAGTCCCTGTATCCGAGTAGCCGCGTGTCTGTCTCGACGTAACTACCCCAACAATTCTTCCGACATCCCAATGACATCTTCGAAAACAAGCAGCTCAAACCTCGATTTGCCAATTATTAATTTTACTGTATCTCCTTTTTGGTTCCAAGAATTTTTTCAATGGAAGGATAACATTCTTTCCATTTAAAAACCTCTAGGGCCTCGGTTACAAATAAATCGTTCCAAGACTCCTCGCGTCGCACAAGCATCACGCTGTTCACATTTCTCAGCGGGAAAAATTTTCTTGGCATTTACAGTTTTCGAAGAAACAATGAAAAAATTCGTAACACTTCAAACTTGGTCAGTTTTTAATCGGAAATTGAAGCTAGAACTCATCAAAACGTTTGGGTGGTGGTCAAATTCATTTAGTTTCAAGTAAATCGTCAGAAATTTGCGCCTTCAACACACGCATATCCTCGGGTGGTTCCTTTACGGAACTTTTTAGAAAGATTGAGTTTTGGGATTTCCTTTGTCTTGCATTAATCATTCTCCGCTCTTTCCAATCGGAACCTTCACAAATATTTGTCTACCTCGACTCCTGCTTACTCGTTAACACTATCGCCCTTACAGCTGGATACTACAGTTATAAATAACTTCATGTAGCATATCGAATTCTTGGTAGAGAGCTTGCAACTCTTCTCGCTCCTGCACAATATCATGCTTTTCATTGTTCCACCTCTCTCCCCAACACCTCTCCAACCTCAGCTATTGCTCAACTCTAAAAAAGAAACAAATTGGAGCACTAATTTTTCTTCTTCTCCTTTTTCAACATTTCTTTTGACCATCAATAACCTTCAAGAGCAATAAGGGACGAATTCAGACCAGTTTCTCAGGGGAGGGAGATTTAAGAGTAAATTGTAACTGAGAGGGGTGGGGAGGAAAGGTTGATACGCATAAATTCACAAATCTCTCTTCCGGAGTGGCAAACTTTACATTCAGAGGCCATTCCCTTAAATTTTGCAATCAAGAATCTTTGTACCAACCATTCCAGGATTTTTGGACTTGTGTAGAGTGGACGCACTTCTGGGCAGGTGCATCATATATATATAAATATAATTAATTATATATTATTATTATATATATATATATATATCATTAGTATTTATATATATATATATATATATATATATATATATATAAGTATATATATATATATATATATATATATATATTAGTATATAATATATAATATATATATATATATGTCCATACAAAAATTATGACGTAAGAACAAAGCAGCCTATTTTGATGTACGGCCTCCTTTTATCATAAATTTCTGCTTATATTAACAATAAATTACTTCCAAACAATCAATTTCGTGAACAAGAATTGCTTTACCAATCGACTTATTCCAGATACAAAGAAGAACCTTTATTTATAAAATTGCAGCTTATTTTTAGTTTTCCTCAGCAGGTTGCAATTATTAGATATTTTACAAATTATTATATAATATATCTGTTATTATTTCATTATTTTCCGGTCTAACACTTTTAAACATTATATAAACTTATCAAATATTTGCAATGAGTATGCAGTAAATGAAAATAGGAGAAAATAATGGATAATAATGAAAAATAACAGATGTATTGTGGGAGCGCCATAGCAAAGTTTGTTTTTTCACAGCTTTGCACCTGATATCCCATTCGAATTTATAATATAATAATATATATTATATATTATATATATATATATATATTATATATATTATATTAATATATTATATAGTATATTATTATATATAATATATATTATATATATATATATAGTATATATATTGTATATATATATAATATATATAATTATTAAGTATATATATTATATAGTATATATATTATATTATATATTAATATTATATATATAGTAATATATATTATATATATATATATATTAGTATATATATATATATAATTATAATTATTAATAATATATATAATATATTATATATATTATATCTATATATATATATACTATATTATAATATAGTGAGTGCGTGTGTTTTTTGGAGATGTTTCTTGTTTCTTACCCCATGTCTCTTCCAAATCCTTCTGTTTTTTGCT